>JAPKIE010000008.1:0-272122 GCA_026725045.1 Vanrija sp. TS_01
GGGAGGGGGAGGGGGAGGGGGAGGGGGAGCCGGGTGAGGTGGTGGGGGAAGGTAGAGGCGGGTGGGGTGGAGGGGTGGTGGTGGCAAGTGGTGGCAAGCTGCTTGATCGCGCAGGGGTGGGCGGCACAGGCTGGCTCGCGCCAGCGAGATGGGTGGGCGGCACAGTAATCAGCGAGCTCTGCTTGCGGGTGCAGTGTCTTCCTCGCCCAGCACCAGGAGCGCGAGGCGAGCTCGAGGCATGCAGAATCGGTGGCGGCGAATTCCTCGGGCGGCTTCCTCAGTGGTGATGCTCACGCACCTCAGTACCTCACCTTCCCCTCCACCCACCTCACGTCGTTCCTCCAGACGCTGGCAAAGCAGCACCACATCGCCATTGTTGGTACGATTGTGCACGGCGTCCTGCCCGAGTCGGCGGCCTTCTCCCACGCCGCGTTCCCCTCGGGATCCCCCTTCGAGCACCTTCACGCCAACACCCACCCGGACAAGATTACGCCCGCGCAGCTCGAGTGGGCCAAGTGGCTCGAGCAGCACCCCGCCACCGTCGAGGACAATGTGCACCCCGTGCTGAGCAACACCGCCTTCTTCATTGACGAGAACGGCGCCGTCGTCGGCGAGTACGTCAAGCAGAACCTGTGGCACCCAGAGCGCCTGTACCTCACCCCCGGCGACAAGCCCAACAAGGCGTTCAACACCAAGTGGGGCAAGGCCGGCATGCTGATTTGTAAGCTGGGCAGTCGTAGGCGCAGCTCACACCCCAGGCTGGGACGTGTCGCACCCCCTCGCGGCGCAGAAGCTCGTTGACCAGGACGTCGACATTGTGTTCGCGCCCACGTACTGGATGGCCACCGACAGCGAGCCGTGGGTTTTGGGGTCTGTGTGTGACCAGATAACTGACGTATTTAGTCACCTCTCCCGCCACCCTCACCAGGATGACTATGAGACCTCGGCGCTCTCGGCGCTGTCGTACGCTCGCGCGTTCGAGACCGAGACGGTGTGGGTGCTCAGCAACGCTGGCGGCCCTGCCGAGGAGGGCTTCATGGGTGGCTCGGCAGTGTGGGCACCACTGCGTGGCCGTGTTGGCGGCTTCCCCAGGAGCGAGGTTGGAGTCAAGCTCATCGAGGTTGACATCGACGTGCTCAAGGACAGCCGTGACCTGTACAAGATTCGCGAGGACGCCAGGCGCCACAAGCTGGGTCAGTGATCGTTGTGACAGTTCAGTATCATGGTCGACGCGATGTTCGCATCCGCTTGTTAGTCAAAAAAGTAAATCGCGTGCAGTCATGCGTCTATTTGTTGCATCTACCACCAATTACACCTTGGCGAGGAGCGTGGCGACGCTGCCGAGCGCGCGGCGGATGTCCTGGTGGTCGACGTCGTGGGCTGGTGGCGTTAGACACGGCCAATTGACGAACCTCAGCAGCAAACTCACTGTCCTCGACCTCTCCCCATCGCTCAATCTGCGAGGCAACCTCGACATGGCTCGCCTGCGCCGCCTCATTGGCAGAGATGCGCCCAGTCACAAGCGCAAGGGCTATGACAAAGCTCTTGGTGGCGTACACGGCGCGCTCGAACGCGGCCAGCTCCCAGATGTCAAAGCCCTCAATGACGCTGCGCAGCTTCTCGACCGTTGCGGGGTCCTGGTTCGCAGGGCTGAAGCCCTCGGCGAGGTTGAGCGTCACACCATACGTGTCCTTGAGCCACTTGAAGAGAGGGTCCCAGTGCTCCTTTTGCAGGCGGACAAGGGCATCGGGCGCCTCATCGGGGTAGCTGAGGTGTCAGCTACGGCACCAATAGTCGATCTCCTAGCTAACCAAATAGTGTCCGTCTCCAGGTAAGACAGCAATGAGTCGATGACAGCCTCGCGGGTCTTGGGGTCAGAGAGGCCGTCGATGGCGCGGGAAGCAAGGGATGTCTGGTTTGTCAGCTTCATCCAGCAGAATCGAAGCTGACCAGAGGCAGAGCGTGCTGCTTGAGCACCTGCTCCTGGTTCTCCCACTCGTTGGCAATGAGAATTGCCAGCAACCGCCTGTTGGCGGGCACGACGAGCTTGGTACCAGACGGCGTCTTGAGGTTACGGTGGTCGAGAGTGACGAGGTATCCGCCGTCGTCCTCCTTGATGTGGGCGTTCTTCCAGAACCGGCGGAGGGTGATTTCCGCACCTGGAGAGTATGAGCAGCGTCCAAGTCCCATCGGCGACGTTGCCCCGCACTCACGGTTGGTCTGGGTCAGAGGCGCGCCGGCGTGGACCTCGGCGTCGAGGCGCGCCGTGCCGGACGCGATAGAGCGCGCGTACGGCACCGAGCGGGCGGCGACGGCGCGCACAGTCGAAGGGCCACCGACACGGCTGGCGCGCACGGCGGTGCTGAGTGCAGAGCGAGCGAGCGAGGCCATTGCTGACGTTTTGAGGGGAGAGAGAGACGAGGTGAAAGAAACGTACGGAATTTCCGGGCTCGTAGTCGCGACCTCCACTTTCTTACTACTGGTCGGAAGTGTAATCCATTTAGCATTCGCGGTGGCTGTGATTAGAAACCGATTAGGTTCCGGTGGGGCCGAAGCTGCAGAAGCAAACCACCTCACCATTGTCCACTCGACTGCTTGCTTTGGGTGCGTTTTGCTCACGCGCACTTTGCACTCGGTCAGCAACAACAACACCTTGCACTCGTCTCTTAATTGCATCATATCCCCCACTCAGATAATATACACGAGGTAGCGGCACGCACCGCTACCATGGACCCATTCACCACCTTTGAAGGTGCTTCCCAAGTAGGTCGCGCTCGCTGGCTTCCCCACACTCCTCGCCACCTCGGATCCGTGACTCACGCAGTGCAGTATGGCCTCGACCAGGATGACACCACGTCCATGTACTCGGCCGCCCCGAGCGCCTTGACAGAACAGATCCTCGACGTCCCAGGCCACCATGCAGCGCGCAACGGCACTGGCCTCGAGCGCGGCTTCGACGAAATGTCCCTCACCTCGCGCGGACAGAACGGCGCGCACGCCTACGGCGACGAGTACGACCCCGCGCTGCTGGACGAGTTTCGCGAGGAGGAGGTCCCTCTAGGCTACGGCATTGAGCACGCGTGCAGGTGGGTAGCTACGCTTATGATATGGGACGCCAGCTGACCACACCCCAGTTACTGTGGCATCCACAACCCCCAGTGTGTCGTTAAGGTGGGTTTGTCGCACTTCTGGTGTAGCTAACCCGTCAGTGTCTTCAGTGCAACAAGTGGTTCTGCAACTCGCGCGGCAACACGTCGGCGTCACATATCGTCAACCACTTAGTCAAGGCCAAGCACAAGGAAGTCATTCTCCACAAAGACTCGGCACTTGGCGAGACGACTCCAGAGTGTGAGTGGAGTCGCGAGTTCACGTCAGCTGACAAGGCCAGGTTACAATTGCGGTAGCAAGAATGTCTTCCTCTTGGGATTCATTCCCGCCAAAAGCGACACTGTCGTCGTCCTGCTGTGTCGGTGAGTTGAGTCGCGGTCCCGCTATGCCAACTCTGACATCCCCAGCCAACCCTGCGCGGCCCTTACCTCATCTCGTGACATCAACTGGGACACATCTCAGTGGTCGGCCATTATTGATGACCGCTCGTTTCTGTCATGGCTTGTGAAGGTCCCCTCTGAGGCCGAGCAGCTGCGTGCCAGACAAATCTCCATGGCGCAGATTGCTAAGCTCGAGGAGATGTGGCGCGACAACCCCAACGCCCGACTCGAGGATGCCGAGGCACAGGCGACCGAGGAGGAGATGCAGCCTATCCTGTTACGGTGAGTGCTTTGTCTCCTAAGCTGTCTGACTCTTCACAGATATGAGGACGCATATCAGTACCAGAACATCTTTGGCCCCTTGGTCAAGATCGAAGCCGATTACGACAAGCGCATGAAGGAGTCGCAGGGCGAGACCGATATTGTTGTCCGCTGGGACATGGGTCTTAACCAGAAGCGACTTGCCTGGTTCTCCATGCCCAAGTTGGAGAGCGGCGAAGTGCGATTGGCCGTCGGCGACGAACTCAGGCTCAAGCTCGTCGGTGCAGGCATGAAGGGCTGGGCTACGCTCGGAGGCGACAGTGACAAGCTTTGGGAGGGCGCCGGCAGTGTCATCAAGGTTCCAAACAGTAAGACCAGACACATGGCAACGAACTAACAGCTGCAGACATTTCGGATGACATCTGCCTCGAATTGAAGCGGTCAGATAATGTGCCCATCGACTGCACCCATGGCTTCGCCGTCGACTTTGTCTGGAAGGCGACCAGCTTTGACCGCATGCAGGCGGCGATGAAGACGTTTGCCATTGACGAGAAGAGCGTGTCGGGATACATTGTAAGCATGTAGCTCCCCGGTCCCACACTGACACATGCAGTACCACAAGCTTCTCGGCCACGAGCTGGAGCCCCAGGTTCTCCGCACACAGATGCCCAAACGCTTCACGGCTCCTCATCTCCCCGAGCTCAACCACTCGCAGATGGCTGCTGTGAAGGCAGTGCTGCAAAAGCCCCTCAGCCTTATCCAAGGTCCCCCCGGTACTGGAAAGACTGTCACCTCGGCCTCAATAGTGTACCACCTGGCCAAGATGAACCCCGGCCAGGTGCTCGTCTGTGCGCCATCCAACGTCGCCGTCGATCACTTGTGTGAGAAGATCCACAAGACCGGCCTCAAGGTTGTCCGTCTTGCTGCCAAGTCGCGTGAAGCCCTCGACTCGTCGGTCGCCTTCCTCTCTCTTCACAACCAGGTTGCGAAGAACGACACTCGCCCAGAACTGCAAAAGCTCATCCAGCTCCGCAACGACCAGGGCGAACTGAGTCAGAGCGACGAGCGCAAGTACAAGTCGCTTGTCCGTGCTGCCGAGAAGGACATTCTCAACGCAGCAGACGTCATCTGCACGACCTGTGTTGGTGCAGGCGATCCTCGTCTTGCCAAGTTCAAGTTCCGCACAGTGCTGATCGACGAAGCGACCCAGGCTGCCGAGCCAGAGTGCATGATTCCGCTTGTCATGGGCTGCAAGCAGGCTGTTCTTGTCGGTGACCACCAGCAGCTAGGTCCTGTCATCATGAACAAGAAGGCCGCCCGTGCTGGCCTTTCACAGTCACTGTTCGAGCGCCTTGTCATTCTTGGCAACCGCCCCATCCGTCTCCAGGTGCAGTACCGAATGCACCCCTGCCTCTCCGAGTTTCCCTCCAACATGTTTTACGAGGGCACACTCCAGAACGGTGTCACCGCCCCCGAGCGCCTCCGCAAGAGCGTCGACTTCCCCTGGCCGGTTAGCGACACGCCCATGTTCTTCCACCAGAACATGGGTACGGAGGAGATTTCGTCAAGTGGTACTTCGTTCCTCAACCGCACCGAGGCATCCAACGTTGAGAAGATGGTCACCAAGTTCTTCAAGTCCGGTGTCTTGCCATCGCAGATTGGTGTCATCACTCCCTACGAAGGCCAGAGGTCGTACGTTGCGTCGTACATGCAGCTCCACGGTTCGCTCAAGAAAGACCTGTACAAGGAGGTCGAGGTGGCCAGTGTCGACGCCTTCCAGGGTCGTGAGAAGGACTACATTATCCTGTCGTGTGTTCGTTCCAACGAGCACCAGGGCATTGGTTTCCTCAACGACCCCCGTCGTTTGAACGTGGCTCTTACTCGTGCCAAGTACGGCGTTATGATCCTGGGCAACCCCAAGGTGTTGAGCAAGGTGAGTTTGTCTTTCTGTTTGGAGCTAACTGGCAGCACCCTCTCTGGCTCTACCTCCTTACCCACTTCAAGGAGAAGTCGTGCTTCGTCGAAGGCCCACTCAGCAACCTCCAGCCCTGTATGATGCAGTTCAGCAAGCCGAAGAAGTCGCTTGCGCGTGCACTGGACCCGTTCCGCCGCTTCGAGACTCCCGCGAACGACTACCTCGATAAGCCGGGACGTGCCCCAGCACCAGCACCAAGCCGTTTCGACGCCGCGTACTACCGCACCCACGACACGATCACCTACGTGCCTCCTGATGCCCAGTCTGTTGTCTCGCAGGCTCTGACGCAGAGCTTCCCGCTGTCCGCCCAGCCGTTCCCCGGGGCTGGCGGCAGTAAGAAGATGACCTACACTGGCTACGCCTCGTCGGTGATTTCTCAGCAGCCTGCCGAGTCGACCACTGGTAGCTTAACGCCAGGCCATGCCCTCGCCCCGATGTCGTCGCGTGCGTCGAGCATCGCCTACTCACAGTACGACCGCCTCCCCCCTGGCCCCGCTGTCGGCAGCGGCTTTGGTCTCGGCGACAAGAAGCAGCTCGGCCTCGGCGGTCCGCGTAAGCTGTCGATCGGGTCGATTGCTCCGTCTGATGCCGTGTCGTCGTACGCGTATGGCTACAAGGCTGGCGACGACGACACGCAGTCGATTGCCCCTAGCCAGGCTGGCGTGACTGATTTCTAGTTATTGCCAGCTGCGCTCGTTCATATTTGCCACTCAACGGTCTCCAAGACCATGGGCACGGCGAGCGCGTCGTGACGGACGCGCTCTGCCAAAGGGCAGCTGTTCCACGAGACAGCGTGGCTCGGTCGGACACGGCCTTGCCGCACCTCCCGCTTCCCTCGCCGCCCGCTTGTGTCTCTGCCCTGACTCTTCTGTGTACAAGGACAAGATGCAATTGAGTATTGAGTATTGAATCGTACAAGGCTGCTCGCGCCAATCTCAGACGACTGACCGACGCGTCTAATCTCTCCGAATGTACTTCTTGTACTCCTTGGTAATGAGCTCGTTTGCGACGAGGGTGATGACGGTGTGTGGCGCGATGCGGAGGAAGTGGGCCGTGGTGCCCTTGTACCAGCCCTTGATGCCCTCGGCCTGTGCCGTCTTCCACAGACAGTCGATGGGGTTGGTGTAGAGCGCGCCGCGCGTCTTGCCAGTCACGGGGTCGCGGATCGTGGGCTGGTTGTACATGCGGGTAAGGACCGTGTCGGCGGGCTGCATGGCGGCGCACTGCGACAGTGTCAGCCAACTCTTCTTTCTCTCCTCGCGCCGCCGCCGCCACTCACGACAACGACACCCGACACGCCCGACGCGGCGAGGTACATCCAGAAGCTGTTGGGGTCGAGGAGGCCGTACCGTGTGAAGAGGTCCTTGGCGTAGTTGTACGACGGGAGCTGGACGGCCGAGCCCTGCGGGGTGGTTAGCTGGGCACGACGAGACGCTTTGCACAGCTGGTACGCACGCAGACAGTCCTCAAGATGGCGGCCGACACGCCGCGCCAGAGCCCCGCGACGCCGTCGTTGCGCACGATCGTGCTGAGTGCGTCAAAGCCGTTCTTGTAGTTGTGCTGCGCGCCGACGGGGAGGACCGGCGAGTACGCCTGCATGCGCGCCTTGATGAGGAAGAGGGGCGAGCCGAGGGTCGCTGGAGGTGTGAGCGGGGCACGCGACGGCGTCGCGAGCGGGCAAGCGAGCATGCGCAGGCGCCGCAGCGCTCCGCAGAGCACGCACGGCGGCGGCGCTGCGCTCGCTTCCCGCCGCCTTGCCGCTACTCACCTCCGATACAGCCAGTGATCGAACCCGCCGTGATCGATGTGTACCACACCACCTCGTCGGGCTTGTACCCCAGCGCACGGTTGAGGCCGTGGCGGACGGGTTCGTAGAAACCTGGGGGGTGTCAGCGGGGTCTCGCAACGCGCAGGCCGTCGTCTCGTCCGGCATGGCGGCATGCGCAGCGAGCGCGGCCGTGCGCAGAAGTTTCTGCGGCTCGCATCTCGCGTCTTGCGGTCCACGGCGTCGGCTCGGCTCGGCTCGGCTCGCCTCCTCTCGAGAAAGAATAGCCCTCGACGGCATGTCACCGCACGCCAGTCGCCGCGCCAGCAGCCAGCACACACGCCGCCAGCAGCTCCGTGTCGACACCCTCGCCACCACTCACCCAGTCGCGAGCCGTTGAGCAGAATCTGGTACCCGTACGCGGGCATGAGGCCGCGCTGCAGGCCCTTGATGCCCTCGTTGGCCCACGTCTTCTTGAACACGTCCAGGACGTTCTTGTACACCTTGGGCGCGTTGGCGTCGGCCTTGGCCAGCTCGCCTTGCAGCTGCAGGCGGGTCTTCATCGTCTCGGGGATGTTGGCTGGAAGTCAGGCGCGCGGACGAGGTCGAGGTCAGTCGAGGTCGAGGACGAGGACGAGAAAGAGCGCAGGCGTCAGCATGCATGCGATGTGTTACACCGCCCACACCCGCTCACTCACTGACAGTCACCGCCGCACACCCGGCCAGACCACCACACATGAAGCTCTCGAGCAGGGACAGGGGCCTGTCAGGCGCCGCTGCGGCGGCGGCAGCGGCAGCGGCGGGGGCTGGGGTCGACATCGATCGGGGGGACGTCGGGGTGTGGGGAGATGTGTAAACACAAGACACAAATGAGTGACAACAATGCCGCCTGCCTGCCTGCCTGCCCCATCGCCCGCCGCGTCGGCTACGGCCCCGCCGAAAAGTCCACAATCAGTCTGATTGTGATTGATCGGCCCGGAACACGACTCGTAGACGCTACAAGGGGGGCCGGATAGGCACTGCACCGAGATTCGGAGGACGCCGATGGCGAGCGAGCGTGTGCGGGTGGCTTTCAGAGCGCGGCTCGTGATGTGTGCAGCTGTCGACGGCAGGCCAGGCAGCGAGAGGCCCGTCGAGATGCGACGTCAATGCGTACAGGCCACCCGGCAGCCGCCCCACACGACCAAGCTCCGGCACGACACCTCCTCCACCCTACCCCATATCCCGCTCGATACCCGACAGACAGCCTCCTCCACACACACCCACTTTTGACGTCAGCCAAGGGCGAAGTGAGCCAAGCCAACCGCCAAGTTACTACCTCCCCCACACTATGTATCTGATCGCAATACATCGCGCGCACCGCGCCACACCTACTCCGCTTCCGCCATGTCGGCGTCCTCGACCGGCGCGGCGGCTATTGGCTCCGGCTCGACAACGGCGTCCGCGACGCCAGTGTCCACAGCCTCCGGCTGCTCTTCTGGCACCGAGTCGACGGCCATCGCCTCGGCGTCGCCCTCGGTGTGTCCATTCACCTGCTCTTGCTCTTTCTCCGGGCTGGCGGCTTGGCTGGCGACTTGGCTGGCGACTTGGCTTGCCTCGCCGCTCGCGCCGTTCACCTCAGCCTCGTCTTTTGCCTTGACCTCTAGATCAGCCTCCTCACCGCCCTTGGCCTCGCCGTCCGCCACTTCCTCACCACCGTCAGCTGGTGTGTCCGCAGCCTCGACTTCTTCCTCGGCAACCGGGTCGACGCCGTCGCCCTCGCCATCTTCATGGGCTTCTTCGGGTGACACCCCTGGAGCCTGGCGGGCAGCTGATGCCGCTGCCTCACGCTCGCGGATCAGCTTGACGAGCAGGTGCAGGTCGCGGCTGTCGCCGATGGTATTGCCGAGCTTGGAAACCTCGGCGGGATACAGTTTGCGAGCCTGTCGGAAGGCCATCCACTTGATTGTCACCTTCTTCTGCGAGCGGGTCAGCGGAGTCTCTTCAGGCTACCCACCTCGGCATTCTCGGCGGGCACCGGATTCCCCATCGCCTTGTCATCCTCCTCGTCCATCTCGATCCTGCTGAGCTCCTCCTCGAGCTCAAACACAGACGGGCGGCTGCAATGGTCAGAACCGTAGCCGCACACTACACCCACGTGTTCTTCCTCGCCGTCTCGCGGAAATCGTCCATGCTCTTGTACCCGTCGTCCCAGACGCGCGTGAGGGCCGGGGTGCCGAGGCGATAGTGCCACCGGCGCATCGGCCCCACGTGCCGCTTCCACTTGTTGGCAGCAGCCTCAGCCTCCTTGGGGTCGACAGGCTTGATCTCCCACTCGGTGTCTGGGCATCCGTCGTTCTTCCATTGGGCCTGAGGAGTTAGAAGGGTCCAGCTCCCCTAGCTCACATATCGTCTCTCCCGGTCCATGAGCATAACAACCGTCTGATCAAACTCGTACCCGTCCGCCGACATGCGCTTGAGCTCGTCGCGGATGAGCACGACCGTCTTCTTAATCCATGCGAGGTTGTCGCCCTCGATCATGAATGTCTTGGGCATGCCGCCGGTAAACTGCTGCTTGTTGGCGCTGCCGGGCGAAAAGTTTAAGAGGAACTGGAACAGAATAAAGTACTGCACGAGCACCTGGCGGCGGAACGACTGGTCGGCGATCTCGTACTCAAGCAGGCTCTTGGCAGTAAGATAGCGCGGGTAGAAGTCGTCGGCACTGGTACCGGTCTTCGCGGCGGATGCCAGCGCCGAGCCATCCTGGTCCTTGAGCAGCACGCGCTCTCTCTTCGTCTGCTCGTACAGGCGCGAGAGGACAAAGTCGGACTTGGCGCGGAACTGCTCGAACGGCGTTTGTGCTGGGTCGCCCGTTGCCGGGCCGTCCAGTGATGGCGGGTAGGCAAAGTATGTCTGGAGGGACCAGAGTGTGGAGTAAAAGTCGGGCTGGGACTCGGGCTTGGCCTTCTCGTCTGCTGAAGCGTCGGCGGCGTCAGCCATCTCGACGTCCTCCTTTGGATCGCTCTCCTCCCACGTCGTCTGGATCGCGCTGTACTCTCCGCGCATGTTGATCGCGCTCTTGTCCGCAATCGGAATAACCGCCGCGGCGAAAAGCTGCACGCGGCCGCGGAGCATGAGGTCCTCGGGCGTGTGCGAGAGGAAGCGCAGGAACGCATTAATCGTGCGGAGCAGCGGGAGCGCCTTGCCCTTGGACGACGGCATGTTCTTCGAGAAGCGCTTCGACCGCGTCTCGAGGTATCCGAACAGCTGGCGCCACGTCGCGACGGACAGCAGCTCGACAAAGTCCTCAAGCAGGGGGATAAACACGGCGCCGGGCTCGAGCGCGGGCACCGCAAGCGCGTCGTACGCGACCTCGTACAGCGTGAGCGCGATGTCCAGGCGGTCCTGCAGTGCGGTCTGGAACGCGCGCTTCGCGTCGTCGGGGTCGGTTTCGAGCGGTTCGAGCAGCTGCGGGCAGGTCAGCAAAAGCACACACTCCACACGCACCAGGCCGTCGACGACCGGCCGCTCCGCGACCTCGCGACCGACTAGGTCGAGCGTGCTCCGTACCACGTCGAGCCGGCGGCCGCCAGAGCCCGACTCGCCCCCGCCGGCCGCAGCCCACACCTTCTCGACGTCGGCGCGGAGGGCGGCAGCGTCGAGCGGCGGCAGCGGCGCGGGGCCAGTCGCGCTCGCGAGCAGCGGCTCGCGGACCACCCAGGAGGCCGTCGCGAGCGCGGACAGCCCGTCGCTAAGGGCGGTGTGCAGGCTCGTCATGCTGATGTGGAAAGAGTTGTGCCAAGGTGCGTAGCTTTCGTTGTTTCTTTCGGCATTGTGTCGGTGCCGCTGGCGGCGGCGGCACGTGATTACGGTATTGTCTGTCTATAATCACCTCGTTTCCCAATCACAACGCCGTCTGTATTAGGATGCCGGCGGGTCAATTGGCCACTTTGGAAAGTTCCACCGACTGCGCGACAACAACACCACCCACCTCCTTCTTCTCCGCCATCACAACCCACCATGTCATCATACTACGACGAGCCCCGCGGCTCCGGAAGAGGCGGGTACGGCCGCGAGCGGGACGCGCGCGACCGCTCCCGGTCCCCGGGGCGGCGGTACGACGACCGCGGTGAGTCCTGTCTGCTGTCCTCGTCATGGTCCTCACAGCTGACACCCACCACAGACCGCGACGGCGGCCGCGCAGACCGCAGCGAGCGGTACGACCGCCCCGACCCGCGCGAACGGGGCGGCGGTGGGCGGGGCGGGTACCGTGACCCGCCGCCGCACGGCGAGCGCGAGCGCGACCCGCCGCCGCACCGGAGGGAGCGGGACGACTACTACGGCGGCGGCGGCGGCGGGCGGGGGTACGACCGCGACGGAGGGCGGGGGTACGAGCGCGACCGGCGGTACGACCGCAACGGGCGGGACAGCGGGCGCGACGGCGGGCGGTATGGCGGCCGCGACGACCGCCCGCTCGACCGCCGTGCGATCGAGGAGGGCCGTCGTCGGCGCGAGGAGGAGCGTGCCGCCGGCATCAAGTACGCTGCGGACGGGACGCGGATCGTGCCCGAGGGTGAGTGGCTGCGAGAGGGGGGTGGGGAGCACAAGCTGACGCCGCGCAGAGGAAAAGGACGAGTCGGCCGACGCGACCCCCGCGCCGGAAGAAGAGATGGACGAGGAGACGGCCGCGATGGCTGCCATGATGGGCTTTGGCGGCTTCGGCACGAGCAAGGTGAGCTCATACTGGCACGGCAGAGCTGACGACCAGGGCCAAGAGGTCGAGGGCAACGACGTCGGCGGGGCCAAGACGCACAAGAAGCGCACCTGGCGCCAGTACATGAACCGTCGCGGCGGTTTCAACCGCGCGCTCGACAAGATTTAGTGCGCGACGCTCTGCACCAGTCGGCAGCTTGGTTTCCCACGCCCTGGCCCATGCATACAAGTACAGCGAAATGAAACCAAGACTATTGTCACTGATATGTCGCATCTTGTCGGGCGTCGGCTGCCCGACGCCCCGCCCACAAGAAAGAAAAAGAGATCAAAAGGAATCTGGCTCCTCCAGCTTCGCCCCAGCTCACATCGCCTCACCTGCCGAGCTGTTGGCAAACTTGGTTAGGATAAAGTTGAGGAAGGTGGTTTCGTCGTCGTGGCCAGGTTCAGAACCACTGCTATGGGGGAGGCGTGGTCAGTAACGAGCCGACAAGCCTCCACACCACACTTACCCCTCATCACCCGTCTGCTGAATCGCGAACGGGTTGAAGTGCATGTCCATGCCTTGCTGCGGGATGGTGAGGTTGGTAAAGTCAAAGTTGTCGACAGCCGTGCCAAACTCGGGCGCCGGCGCAGCGGCGGCGGCAAAGATGTCGTTGGCATTCTGCTGTGTGAGGCCTGCCAGCTGGTCGGTCGGTAGCGACAAGGACATGTCCTGGTACGGAGAGATGTTGGCCAGCTGCTGGTTGGTGGTGTTGTTGGCGTTGGCGTTGCTGAAAGCCGCGTGCGGGCTGGGAATGAGCGCAGTGCTGGCTCCTGCTCCGCCAAAGCCGGGCGACGCGCGGTTCTCGGTGAAGCTGAAAGGATTCTCCGGAGACCAGCCGTGGCCCGCCGAGCCGATCGACGCAGAGTCGCTGGTCCCATCCTGTCTGTTCGCACTTCCCGGCGGCTGCAGAGGCCTGGGCAGACGGGACTGACGGTTTGCGTTGTTGGCGGGGCCGAACGGCTGGTGAAGCGTTCCGTCGATGCCGGGCATCTGAGGGGCCACATAGCCCCATGGGGAGGCGCTGACATTCTTGCCCGCGTTGGGTCCGCCTTGGGCTGTTCTACGCTGAGCTTGCCGCTGCTCTTCGCGCTCGCGGAGCTGCTGTAGTCTGAGTTGGCGCTTCTCCTCCTCGGCAGCACGTCTTCCAGAGTTGGTCTTTGCCAGGCCGAGTAGCAGGTCAACGGGCGTGTTCTCGTCTGTAGCGTCGCCGCGCGCCTGGCCGTTGGCGGCTGCTCCGTTCGCTGGATTCGCATTGTTCTTTGTCGTGCTCTTGGCGGTGAGGAATTCGACGATTGCGAGCTCCTCCTTGACAATGGGCTCGGAGAGACGACCTTGCTCGTCCCTGGCGCGGCCAGAGACGACGCTCAGCAGATGTCTCAACTCGTCCGCCTGGGGAGAATCGGGATCGACTGTATGGGTCAGCCACCACACTCGATCAATACCCACGCTTAATGGTAACTCCCAGAACCATGTACGAGTTGAGCACACGGTAGCCACCCGAGTTGATGACAAGGTCTCCCTTCTCCATCATAAAGTCTCGCCTGCTCAGCAGGTCGGCCGTCGCGGACTCGATGGCGGCATTGCGCGAGTATGCGTAACGCCCATCCTGCGGCTTCCGGCGCAGCAGGTACGGCCTGTTGAGTGTGATGCGCGTGTAGTACCATTCACACGCGAGCAGGTGACGCTGGACAAAGAGGTATGGGTGAGCGGCGTCGAGGCTCGTGTCGGCATTCTGCATCGCCAGGAACGATGGGAGGCTGTCACGCCATGCGAGCAGCTCCTTGTCCAGTGCGAGTACCGTCTGGTAGTCGGGCAGCTGAATGGTAAATGTGTGGTACGCGATGCGTCCCATGATTTCAGCGAGGCGGTGGCTGTGGAGGGCGTCAGCGCGGTGGACCGCCAGCCGACTCTAACTCCACACTTACCGCACAATGACATAGGTGTAGACCGTCGGCTGCGTGAGGGGGTGGCCGGCAGGATCAAAGTCGCCGCTCTCAATCTCCTCGTCGTCCAGGTTGGCCGGCGGTCTTGCGTCTGTGTGTGCATCCGAGATGGATGCTGGGCGACCGACCAGAAGCGAGATGGTGCGGTCGAGATGATAGAGCATCGCCCATGCGCGTCGACGGACCTCAACCTCGCGCTTGTCGGACAGGTTCAGAACGGTGCCGTCACGGTAAAGACCGAGCTGGAACGCCGTCGTGAGCGGAGTTGAGCCCTCTGCTGGGCGGCGAGTGAGGAGCCTGCAGGTCAGCATGCCGCCACCATCCTACGCTTACATGTAGCGCGATGCGAGCACACCGGCGTACAGCACTTCCAAGTTGTCGCGTTGCAGCGCTTTGGCATACTCGAGGCCACTTTTTGCCGAGCCGTAAAACCTTCGCGACCAGGCCTGTTGCTCATCTGCAGGCACAATCTCTGTCGGTGCGGACAGAGCGGCGATGGCCAACTGATTGTCGTGTAAGCGAGGGTTGCGGGGTGGCACAATCTCCGTAGGCTGGCAACTCACCACAATGAACATCAGGGGCAGCCATTTTAGTGTATCGGCATCGATCTTCGGGCTCGTGGGATTCCGGCCGATCGAGTCGAAGAAGATCTGGTACCGGCGCTCAAACTGCGGCCGATTCATCTTGTATCGTGTCCAGCTGTGTCATGGTCAGTATGCTGCCCATTGGCACCCCAATCATCGGCGTACTCGATATCCCTGAGAGGTGTCAGTCAGCACTGCTCTCAAACCCCACACTCGACGCCCTAGCGGACACGGCACCGGAAGCACAGGGATTCTGCCTTTAAACTCACCGAAAGTAGAGCTCGACGAGACCGTCTGCCATGCGCCTGCCAGGTACGCCAGAGATGAGCCACTCGAGATGGTTCTTGGTGATGCCGCTTTCCCGCAGAGTGGCGAGGACCTCGCGTAGGTCGGCATTGTCTTCGACGCTGAGCGAGATCATGCGACCCTCCCGGAGGCCCCAGCCGAATCCTGAGCGACCCACGGGTGTGGTCGTGGACAGATTTGCGGGAAAGAGGCCAGAAGGAGGCGGCTTGTGGGGGTAGACCTGTCGTGGAGGCTCGGGCTGAGCCGATGCGGGTGGCGCAGACTGTGGGTGGAAGACGTCCTCGCCCTGTGTCGCTATTGACAAGACGTCTGGGCTCGATTCCTCGACGAGCGACCGTGTGGCCAGTGCTTGTGGGATGGCGGACACGAGTCGCGTGAGCATACCCTCGATTGTTGCAAGACGGGCGTGGACGTCCGAATTCCTGCAATGTCAGCTCGTCCGACGAGGACACCGAGATTGTCGGGCAGCAGGGTCAACAGCGCTAGCGCCTGGCCATCTGCGCTTCCTCCCCACCAGAGCAAACTCACGCGTTGGGGTCCTCGACGCCGTTCAAGAACGGGCGGCACAGATGGGGCACCCTCCTGGCGACACATTGCGAGCACGGCTCTTTGCGGTCGCACTTCTGTTTACGCCGATGGCACTCGACGCAGGAAAAGTGCACGCGCGTGCGCTTTGCCTCTCGGGGACGCGGCGCCGCGGGCGCTGTAGCAACAGATGCCGTGGGCGATGGCGCGCCCGATTCGTCCTCAGTCACAGAGCCCGTGCGAGCCTCTTTCGGACGGGCCTGTCCGCCCGCTGATGTCGGCGGCGCCTTGCGCTTCTTGTCAGCGGCAGCAGCGGAGTTGGCTGCTGCCGTCGCGGTGCCCGCTGCGCCGGCGCCGTTCGAGCCCGCCGGCGCGGGCTGGATGCCGACGCCGACGCGGACGGTGGACGCGGCGCTGCCGCTGCCCGCGGGGACGGTGGCGGCGGACGCGCCAGACGGCACAGACGGCGCGGACATGGCGCACGCGGCAGCGGCGGCGGCGGCGGGGGTCGCGTTCGCGGAGAGGACGGCAGGCGGCGGCTGTTGCGCTGCTGCTGCCTTTGGGTGGTGGTCTAGGGCCGAGTCGAGTCGCGCAGCCAGCCAGTCACGGGGTCGAGCCGTGGCTTGCTTTTGTGGTCAACTAAGGGAGGTGTTGTGGGCGCCTGCAGTGTGGCGACGGAATGGGCTGTGCAGTGCAAGCCGGTGGTGGTGGTAGTGTGCGGTATGCACTACGGTGATGAGAAGGATGCGGAGGATTCGAGTTCGGAGATGAGTCGGCGGTGTGAGGAGGAGGAGGAATGGTGGATGTAGGATTGGCGGGACGGCGGACACACGGCGGTGGGCGTGTGGGCGGGGGACGAAACGGTGCTCTGCGGCTGTGGCTCGGTGTGGGCCGCCAAACTGGCGAACAGCAAGCTGCGGCGGCGGATGCGGCAGCGGCAGTGGCAGCGGCGGCGGAGGTGGGTGTCTGTGTCGTCTGTCTCTGCTTGTCTAAGGGACAATCACTGGCAAAAGGAAAACGGCATGCGATGGGGGAGCGAGGGCACAAGACGAGCGAGCGAGGGCGCGGCGGACGGACAGGGAACTGCGGGGGGGTGGGGGAATGGGGGGGGGTGGTACCAGGAGCAGGGCGGGCGGGCGAGCCGCAGGGAGCTATCAGCGCACGGCAGACGACCGAACGGCCGGCACGATGGCTGCAGCAGCGGTATGCAGCGACAAAAGTAGCGCAGTCAGCCAGCACGCACCAGGCAGAGGGGGGGGGGGGCGAAAACATTGACAGGCAGGCAGGCAGGCGGGCGGGCGAGCTGGGGTGGGGCGGAAGCAAACAGGCACCTACCGCGCCCAGTGCACCCCCCGCCGCACCCCGCCGCACCCCTCAGACATTGCACGTGATGCCTCGCCGACTGCCGACTGCCGCGCACTGCCGCTCCCTGAACCCAACAAAGCCAAGACGATTACACCTTGGCCAGGTCCAACGGCCAGCGGCGTCACGCCGCCACTATCCATCCATCCATCCGCGGAGTCGGTCCGGCACCGGCACCCAACGCCACAGCGATCTAGCCATTGTTGGTGGGCGGCGGTTGTATACACGTCATGCATCTCCATCATCATGACGACAGGTTGGGTGCTCTCTCTGCTCGAGGGAATGGCGCGCGTGACAATGATCATGATGTGTGGGTGGGTGGACACAAACAGGGGTGACTATGTACAACAGCTTGGATGGAAAGGAAGGCGAGACAGTGGCCGTCGGAAGCCAGGCATCCGATACCTGGATAGCGACTACTCAAGTGCCCAAATAGACCAGCAAATGTCGCTTGTGGTGTGCCTAAGGATCGAGATCCATGGCAGACGATCTCTGGTGAGACGATGATCCAGTCAAGATAGCCGGAGGCTCGCCCAGGCCAAAGTGAGACGGTGGGTAGGACAGCGACGGCAACGACACCTTCGACGTGGCGCTCATCGCAGGTGACGAACCGGGATTGCCGCCGAGAATCGTGTTGCTCGCAAAGAGTGTGCCGAGAGGCGGCGGCGGCGTGTGCTCGCGGCGGGGATTCCAGCTGTTCGGCGGCCCAGGGGTGAGCGAGGAGGAGGTCGAGCCCGAGACTCTTAAGGTCGAGAACGAGGTGTGGTAGTTGGCAACGTCGGAGGCAAACGGCGTGGCGGCGGCGGAGCGGCTCGACGTTGGCGAGTTAACAAGGTTGGAGATTGCAAACGCTGGAGCCGGAGCAGGTAACGACGGGGCCGAGACTGATGCCCCACACGACGGGGCGACCCCCTTCCACACGGCCGGCAAGCCCTCCTTACTGCGACCGATGACGACAGATCCCTCGGGGCTGGTCTCGTACTGTGTCGAGACGGAGGTGTAGGTTGGCTTCGCCGGCTCGTCTTCATTATCCGAGTCGGATGCGCCTGTTGATGGGGGAGTGTTGACGTGGGTCTCTGCCGGAGCCTCGGGGGCGTCGTCCTGGTCGAGCTGGTTCGCCTGATTCTCTGGCATGGGCTCGCAGATATGATTGTCTGAGTGGCTGTCAGCATTCGTGTTCAACGGTATCTGAACACTCACACTTCTTGGCGTGCTGATCGCTATCCTGGCGAGTGCACTTGCGGCCGTTCTTGCAGTTTGGGCGTCCGGAGATCGAAGCGGGACGAGTGCTCGCCACCTCGGGCTTGGCCAGCTCCCTCATCCACCACTCCACAAGGCCAGCGCAGAGGATCTCGTCTGCGCAACCGCCACAGATCTTGGCTTCAGTCTGTTCGTCGCCGACGGCGGTGATTGCAAGCTGCATCTCCTCTGCCATGCCTGTGCGGAGACGCAGGTTGATATCGGCGCGGTTCATCATGCCGAGAATGCCGCCAGATTCAGCGGCCTCGGGCGTGCGAAGCCACTCGAGGATAGACCGGTAGATTGCGGCAGGCTTGAGGGACTCGGCATCTCTACTGAGGTAGACGCCGAGGTGGGACATCTCCGTCCAGTTGTCCCTGGCAGGTCAAAAACGATGAAACACTTGTGACCCACTTGAATGCCATTGCCAGCATGTCGGTGGGGCAGTCTTCAAGAATGTAGCCAAGGTTGCTGAACTGGTGGGTTGGCACAGACTTGGAGACGGCGACGCATTCGCAACCCATCAACTGTGACGTGAGCTTGCGAGCTAAGCATGACACCTACAGCATCACCGCAGAACCCCTCGCCACAAATGCCACACGTTGAACTGGAAGGACCGCTTGCAGGAGAGAGACGATCGCTTGGGATATCAGCGCACTTCTCATGAGCGGCACGCACCATCCGGCGCAGAGCCTGTGACCATCGGGGCAGAGGCCATCGGCACGCAGGCAGGAGTCGCGCTCCGACGCCTCCTCGAAGCGCGGCACCTGGGACATCAGTCTCTGTTCGGCCCGGCTGCACCCACTGGGATGGGACACTTCCATTGGCCCTCAGCCGTAGGGTAGCAGGAACGGCAGGGCTGCCAGAACTCGTTTCTCTGGAGGGCTCGAGGAGCAGGCGGTGGCACCGGGAACTGTGCCTTGTCAGCGCGAGTGTTTCGGCCTACTCACCTTGATCTCGTTGCTTGTAGCAGCATAGATGGCCTGAGCCTGCTTGTGCTCGTTGGGTGGGCGAGCAAGCTCTGGGTGCATGGTGAGGAGGAGCGTGACCATGGTTCTGGCCATGCGGGACGGCGTTGCAGTCCGGATAGGTGAGTGGCGGCATTGTGGACAGCAGATAGGCTCAGGAACGGGGTCGCCGGGAAGGAGGGAGGCAGGGTACAGAGGCAGCGACTATCGGCAGGGTTAGCAGGGAGCGCCGCTACGCATGCATTGTGGACGTACCGCGATCCACTGAGTGACACAGCTGCCGCAGAATACGTGGCCGCAGCCGTTGAGAGCGACGGGCTGAGGGAAGGTTAGCTGGTGCGCCCTAGTGGTTGACTCGGCCTCTTGCCCGCCGACGCCGCCCTCGGCGGTGCATGCCGCCCTACTCACATCAATGAACACGCCGGCGCACATGCCGCACTCGAGCTCTTCCTGGAACGCGGTGGCCTGAGCAGATGTGTCTTGAGTCTCAGGCGCCGTGCTGTCCGGGGAAGGTGCTGGGGTGGAGGTTAGCGCCTGCATGATACGACCAGCATTAAACCCACGGCTGTTCTGCACATCCGCCTGGGGCGCAGGGAGCGACGAGAGTGATGACGCCGAAGAGTCGGTGCGAGCGAGCTTTGCATGACGGGGGCTGTCGGTCTCTGCCTCGGCGTGGTCGGCGTCGAGTGCGTCTCTGGTGCGAACGCGGGTGGTTGACGACGACGGAGGCCGGGGTGGTGCGCTTGGGTGCTGGTGCTCCTGCTGGCCGGTGGCGACCGCGAGGGTCGCGGAAGTAGCCGGCATGGATGGGGAGTGTGGTTGGGGTGGTTCTATGTGGGGTGTGCTTGGTGTGCGCTGCCGAATGGTGGGTGAGTGGGTGAGAAGAAGGAAGAGAGTAAAGTTGAGAAGTGGTGGTGGTGGTGGTGGTGGTGGTGGTGGTGGTGGCGGCGGCGGTGGGAGGGAGACACGGTCGACCACCGAGAACGAGGATGCAGCGGCGGCAAAGCGACACGGACAGTGATGGTGGAATGGCGTGGTGGGGTGGGGTGGGGGGGTCGAGGGGCGAGTGGGGAGCGGCAGCGAGCGAGCGCAGCGACTGGGCGCATCAGTTTCAGCCGACGTTGGTGAGTGAGGCGCGCACACTACTGCTGCCCTGCCTGCATGCCTGCATGCGTGCGTGCGTGCTTGGCTGCTGCCTGCCTGCCTGCCTGCCTTGCCTTGCTCGCGTCGATGACGGACGTCGTCGTTTACCCCGCCGTTGAAATCATCGGCTTGGCTCGGGTGGCAAATGTCCAAACCCGCCCGCCCGGTCAACGCCGTCAGACGGACCGCGTTATCAGGACATACGCACGACTGGATTCGGATCTCCGAGTACCCTCGCCGCTCGCGTGTTCCTGCTCGTGGATGCAGGCTTGCCCAGAGCCTAGCCATCTGGCTGCATTCATCGGGCTGCAGATACGACTGGGCGAGCCACAATGCCCCCAACTTGCCCACGCCCTCGTCGCTGTGTAGGCGCGTGCGTCCTGTCCTCGCCCTATTCCCGTCGTCACACGTCTGATGTTATCACACCACCGGGCCGGCGTGCACCCAACTCATTTGCCACCCGTCATCAGGGGCCAACTCCGTCGGAGATCGACACGTGGGCAGATGCGGGGACTCCACTCTTCTCATCACGTGATTCCCCCGACACTCCTTACCACAACCAATTTCGTCTGCTTTGCTGGGCACCCATCTCATCATTGCACCTCTCCATTCAAAACAATGTCCCTCGCGACGCTCCAAGTCGTGCCCCTCGACGCCGAGGCGAGCGGCTCCGACGCCCTCCCGCAGCGTCGCAACCGCCGTGCGCACCTCGCCCCCGAGCTTCTCCGTTCGCATAAGCTATCGGCGGGCGACTGGCTCGTCGTCAAGTCACGCTCGACGGGCGACGCAGAGCCGAAGCCGCTGGGGTGGATTGTTGCACAGATCTGGCCGCGTGTCGGTCTCGAAGAGGACTGTGAGTGAATGTTGTTATCTGTTGCTGACGTCGCAGCGATCGGTCTCTCGCCGTCGCAGATTGCCAACCTGGGCGACGGCGATGTTGACGTGTACCGCTTCCCTACCGCGTCGAGTAAGGGTGTCCTCAAGCTCGTCACTGTCAAAGAGGTCGATTCGAAGAGCAAGCCTGCGGGAGATGAGACTGGCGTGACACGAGAGGCTGGGTGGCGCCGCGCGGCCGTCAAGGAGGCTTTGAGTAGGTTGTGCCACGCGAAACAAACTAACCCCAGACTCGGTCAAGTACGTCGCTCCAGGCTACAAGGTCACGGTCGGCGATGGTAGCTCTGTTTTCGTTGTCACCGACATCCAGGTCTCGACAAAGGTTGCTCCCTCGGCTGACGGCGTGGCAAATGCCCTCGGGGCGATGTCCTTGAAGGACATGGACCCCGTCTACGAGGTCGAGTGGCGGAGCAAGGTTGCGTTTGAGGACGAAGCTGGCAACGGCAATGCTGGAGACAAGACCGCAGCCGCAGGCAGTGGGGCCAAGGTGAGCTAGTAACTGGTTCCACGTAGCTGACGTCAGGCCACCGCTGCCACCATCCCCTCCTACATCAACATCTTTGCCCCTTCTGAATCGTCAGCATCATCCTACAACCAGCTCGGTGGCCTTGGGCCGCAGATCAAGCAGGTCAAGGCGCTCCTTGACCTGCCACTGAACAACCCCGAGCTGTTCAGCCGCTTCGGCCTGACCCCTCCGCGTGGTCTCCTGCTCCACGGACCTCCGGGAACGGGTAAGACGGCGCTCGCTCGGGCCATCGCGTCCTCGACACCTGGGTGCTCGTGCATCGTCGTCAATGGCCCCGAGCTGTCGTCTGCGTTCCACGGCGAGACGGAGGAGCGCATCCGTGGTGTGTTTGAGGAGGCCCGCAAGCGCAGTCCGTGCATCATCGTCCTCGACGAGGTCGACGCTCTCGTTCCCCGCCGTGACGGCGGCGAAGGTGGCGAGGTCGAGCGCCGCGTCGTCGCCATGCTCCTTACCCTCATGGACGGCATGGGCTCTTCCACCTCCAATGAGCGCGTCGTCGTCATCGCAGCGACCAACCGGCCGAACAGCATCGACCCGGCGCTGCGTCGCCCCGGGCGCTTCGACCGCGAGATTGAGATTGGCATCCCTGACGCCGTGGGCAGGCGGCAGATCATCGACATCATGGTTGCAAAGATGCCCCACTCGCTCACTTCTGACGAAGTTGACGCGGTGGCTGCCAGGACACACGGCTACGTCGGTGCCGATCTCGGCTCGCTGGTGCGCGAGTCGGCGTCAGCCGCTATCCAGCGCTGGTACGACAACCCGGACCGCGCCGACGCCCCGCTCCTCACATACGCCGACGTGCTCCACACTCTGCCTACTATCCGGCCTTCGGCCATGCGCGAGGTGTTTGTGGAGACGCCTGCCGTCCGCTGGACCGACATTGCCGGCCAGAACGAGGTCAAGCAGAAGCTGCGCGAGTGCGTCGAGTGGCCCCTCACGCACCAGGACACGTTTACCCGCCTGGGCGTGGAAGCGCCGCGCGGTGTGCTCCTGTACGGCCCGCCAGGCTGCTCCAAGACGCTCACGGCCAAGGCCCTGGCCACGGAGAGTGGCATCAACTTTATCGCCGTCAAGGGTCCCGAGCTGCTCAACAAGTACGTCGGCGAGTCGGAGCGTGCAGTTCGCGAGATCTTCCGCAAGGCACGCGCCGCGTCCCCGTCGATTGTGTTCTTTGACGAGATTGACGCGCTCGGCTCGTCGCGCGACGGTGGGGAGGGCGGGCACGGAGGCGTGCTCACTTCGCTCCTCAACGAGATGGACGGCATCGAGCAACTGTCTGGCGTGACCGTCGTGGCGGCCACCAACCGGCCCGACGTGCTGGACGCGGCGTTGACGCGGCCGGGGCGTCTCGACCGGATCCTGTACGTCGGCGCGCCGGACCTCGAGACGCGCAAGGACATCTTCCGCATCCGGTTCGCGTCGATGGCTGTAGAGCCGGGCGTCGACATCGAGGAGCTCGGCCGCATCACCGAGGGCTGCTCGGGCGCCGAAGTCGCCTCCATCTGTCAGGACGCGGCTCTGGCGACGATGAACGAGAGCCTCGACGCGCCGTACGTCACGCGCGAGCACCTGCTTCACTCGGCGCGTACGGTGCGCCGGCGCATTACCCCCGACATGATCCGGTTCTTCGAGCGCTGGCGCGACCAGTCTGGCATCCGGAGTGCCTAGCGCGGGGGCGCGGCGGACGTCAGTCAATGCTATAGAATACATGCAATATCAATGTGCTGCTGCTGCTGCTGCGGGGGCGGGAAGCACACCAGCGGTCTTGTTGCTCCACGACAACAGCGTCCACACTGGGCTGATGGCAGCGTGCCACCAGGACCGCAATGCGCGCCTTCACGCCGTCTCCTTCTTGGGGAAGAGGAAGCGCATGCCGTACGCGTCCTCTCCGTCGGCGTAGTATCCCTTCTCCATGACGTGCACCTCGAAGCCGAGCGTGTCGCGGTACAGGCTGATGGCTGCGCGGTTCGACTTGCGGACGTGCAGCGTGATGAACGCGGCGTTGTAGTGCGCCACCATGGCCTCCTGCGCCTGCCGCATAAGCTTGTTGGCCAGCCCCAGGCGGCGGTACGGCCGCAGCACCGAGATGGACGTGACGTGGCCGGACGGCTCGTCGGACGGCTCCTCCTCCCTGCGGCGGTGTCAGCTGGGCGAATCCCGAAGACGACAGCTCGACGCACATCTTGGCCAGGATGTAGCCCACGATCCGGCCGCTCGGGTCGACGGCGACATACGACAGCTCGGGCCACGTGAGCGCATGGTACAGGTCTGTCGCGTGAGCTGCTGCTGCTGCGGCCAACGACACCACTCACAGTACTTGAACGTGTAGTTTTCCGGCAGGTTGAGCAGGTTGGCGTTCTGCATGCCGAGGAGGTCGTCGATCTGCGTGTGAGCTAGGGCTGAGTGAACAGCAAAGCTCACCGTCGCTTGTCTGATGTCCATGGTGTGGCTTTGTTGTTGTGGTGGTGCTGAGGAGTGTAATGGCCGGCTCTCAACAATGTCGTCGAGCTGCAGCACGCCTCGTCGAGTTCGACTTCCGTGATAAGTCGCTACACGTGTACTTTTTCGGCTGGCCTGATAACACACTCCCTCCACCGCGGGACCAAAATCTCGGCGATGTCGTTGACGGCTCGGCACGCGCCGGACGTTGTCCGTAGACATTTCAAGCCAAGCCCATTGGTCTTGGTCGTCTGGCTCGTCGCATCGCCCACACCACTCCCTCCCACCATGTCGGTTCTCCAGCCCTTCGCGTTGCGCGGCCTCGGCGCTGCGTCGCGCGGTCTGCGTCCGTCGCCGTGTGCGCCGTCGCTCCTCCGCGGCCTGCGCACCAGCGCGCCGGCGCTCAACCGGCCCGTGCTGCGCGCCTCGCCGCTGCGCTCGGCGCCGCCAGCCGCCGGGTCCTTCTTCGCCCAGTCGTACCTCCCCTTCTCGGCGTCGGCGCGCGCGTCCTTCTTCACGCCGCGCGCGTACGCCACCGAGTCGGCCGCCCCCGCTGCCCAGGAGACCGCGCAGAGCGTCGACGACGTCCGCGTCATCCCCAAGTCGCTGCCGACCTGGCTGCTCGGCTGCTCGGCGCTTGTTTTTGGTATTATTGTCATTGGCGGCCTCACCCGCCTCACCGAGTCTGGCCTTTCGATCACAGAGTGGAACCCCATCACGGGCATGCGCCCGCCCATTGGCGACGCCGAGTGGGACGCCGAGTGGGAAAAGTACAAGCTGTCGCCTGAGGGCATCATGTGAGCGAGATGGAACTGGGCTGGCTTTGTTTTGCTGACCACCCGCCAGGATCAACGCAAACATCACGCGCGAGGAGTTCAAGTTCATCTTCTTCATGGAGTGGGCCCACCGTCTTGCCGGCCGCGCGCTCGGCGTCGCCTTTGTCGTCCCCGCCGTCTACTACGCCACGCGTTACAAACTCCCCCGAGGCCTGCCGACCACGCTCTTCGCCCTTGCCGCCGGTATCGGTCTTCAGGGTGTCATTGGCTGGTACATGGTCAAGTCGGGTCTCGAGCAGGAGATCATCGAGAACAACGCCGTCCCCCGCGTGTCGCAGTACCGTCTTGCCGCCCACCTGTCCGCCGCCCTCGCCCTCTACGTCGGCATGGTCCACACTGCCCTCTCGCTCCGCCGTGACCAGAAGCTCGCTGCCGAGGCGCGCTCTGGCCCCACCGGTCTCGCCGCCGTCGAGAAGCTCGCTACCGCCCTCAACTCGCCCGCCGTCAAGAAGTACCGCGGCTTCATCGGCCTCATCGGCGCCATGGTCTTCCTCACCGCCGTCTCGGGTGCCTTTGTCGCTGGCCTCGATGCCGGTCTTGTTTACAACGAGTTCCCCACCATGGGCGGAAAGCTCGTCCCGGACACTGATGAGCTCTTTGACAAGCGCTACGCCAAGGCCGAGGACAAGTCGGACAACTGGTGGCGCAACATGCTCGAGAACCCCGTCACGGCTCAGTTTGACCACCGTGTTTTGGTGAGTTGTTCGACCTGCGTACTGGTCCCAACTCACACCTCAGGCTGTCACCACGTTCACCTTCCTTGTCGCCCAGCACCTCATCGCCCGCCGCCCCGTCCTCCGCCTCGGCCCCAACGCCCTCCCCCGCTCGAGCCAGCGCTGGTCGGCCTGGACTGCCGCCGCCGCCCTTGGCCAGGTTACCCTCGGCATCACCACGCTCCTTTACCTCGTCCCCATCCCTCTTGCGGCTGCCCACCAGGCCGGCTCGGTCGTGTTGCTGACCTGCTTGATGGGCCTCGCCGCGTCGATGCGCCGCCCTGGCCGGGCTTTGAATTCCATGCGCCAGGCGCTCAAGCAGCAGCAGCACCAGGTGCCCAAGTCGACTCCTCCGAAGGCATGAGTCCAGGATTGGGCTGCTCGCGGATGTAGGATAGAAGATACATTGTAATAGACCACACTACTCATCATTTGGCATTGAAGAACCAGCTTGGTGCATGCAACCTCGTAAATGCTTCCGTGAGTGACAATGCGGCATAAGGCCGGTTACTGTGAGTGCGAGCCAAGAGAGAGAGCGCGCGCCACCAACACGCCTGGTAACTGCTGCCACACGTACAGTCACTACCACCTCGTCCCTCCACCACCCCCGCGCAACCTCTGACCTCATCCTCACAACTGATAAACATTATTCTGTTCACACTCGTTCTCTACTCTCGCATCCACCCAGCACTACTCACAGGCTTGGGCCAGACATCTGCTTTAATCGATACCCACCTTGGCCACCTACACCTATCATGGCAAGCCCGGTGAGTATGCTTGGCAGCGTCAACAACGCGACACGGTTGCTGACGCCGGGCTCTTCCCGCCTTGACTACCACAGTACGTTGCCGGCCTCATCCCGCGCATCCGCCAGATCCTCAAGGCGAGCGACCTGTCGACCATGTACGTGACACTCAGATGGGCGCAGGCGTGTGTGTGAAGGCATGCGGGACGCATTCCTACATGCACTGCGTGCTGCGCGTATGCGAGCGCGGGAAACTTGCACTAACGCGTCTAGCTCGGCCAAGGGTGTCCGCAAGACGCTCATCGGCGAGGGCGAGGACGAGGCCACTATCAAGGAGAACCGGAAGGACATTGACGCCCAGGTGGGTTGGGAGCATCGACGGTGCACTGACCCCGTCCAGATCGCGATCATCTACGAAGAATTCTGCAAGGACGAGGAGGACGAAGAGTCGAGCGAGGACGAGCCGTTAACCAACAACCGGCGCGACTCGGGCTCGTACGGCGGGCACGCGCAGTCGTCGCAGCCCGAACCGCTCAAGAAGAAGCCCAAGACAGAGGCGAAGCGCGAGCCCAAGCACGAGCAGGTGGAGAGCGACGAGGCGATGGCTGCGAGAATGCAGGCCGAGTTTGACGAAATGGTCAGAGGTGGCAGAGGCCAGAGATCGACCTCCAAGCCCAAGACGAAGAAGCCCAAGCCGTCGGCCAAAAAGAAGAAGCGCAGCGCGAGTGACATTGACGACTCGGACGAGGAAAAGCCCAAGAAGCGCGGCGGGGGCGGCGCGTTCAACAAGGAGCTGATCCTAAGGTGGGCTAGAAGTGGCCCGGCTCACAACAGTGCTGACTGTTTAGCGACGCGCTCGGCGGCTGGCTCGGCGAGGAGCGCCTGTCGCGCCCGCAGACGGTCAAGCGCATATGGGACTACGTCAAGGCCAACGGCCTGCAGGACCAGTCGGACAAGCGGTACATTCTATGCGACTCGGAGATGCAGCGCGTCTTCAACACGGAGAAGCTGCACATGTTTACGTGAGTGCTGCGAGGAAGTGCGGCCACGCTGACTGACCGCCAGTATGAACAAACTGCTCGGTGCCCACTTCCGCGACCCGGACGACGTCGTCTAGTCGCCGCCGGTCATGCCCCGGACCTGGTCTTGGCTACCCGCCCTGCTTGTGTACCGTACTCTCAGACTGGCCGGTTGGCCGCCCCCCCCCCCCCCCCACCTTGTAGATTACCCCGAGATGTTATACGAGAATGTACCAATGCATGATGACGCCGTCTACTTCTTCTTGCCCTTGGTCTTCTTGCGTCCGGCGCGCTCCTTGTCCGACACAGTCTCCTCCTTCGCGCCGTCCGACATCCAGGCCAGGTCGTCGGCCTTGAACGCCGGCGCGGCGTCGGCAGCGGCCTCGGCATCGGCGGCGGCAAAGCGGCGGCGGAAGCGGCCGACGGCGCCCTCCTGGTCCTCGTCGGTGCTGGTGCTCTCCGTCCCCGGCGCCCACATCGGGTTGTTGGTCACGTCGCGCGCCAGGCGCACGATCGCGGGCGACGGCGCAGTAGTGTACGACGTAAACGTCGAGCCGTCGGACAGCACGACGCGCTGCGGGAAGATGGCGGGCAAAGGCAGCGGCAGCCCGGGCGCCGGCCGCGTGTGCGTCTTCGATTTCCACTGCACGACCGGCTTTGCTGCGCGCGTCGAGGCGGCGCGCGAGGACGACGGGGCGGGCGCGGCGCGCAGTGGCCGCAGGGCGGAGCGGGCGAGGGACATGGGGGAGGAGGGTGGTGGTGGTGGGGGTGGGGGTGGGCTGTGGTGTGATGTGGTCGCGCTCGCTCTTGTCCAATCGGTGTATTCGTGATCGAATTCCTTGTCGCTGTCGCGCTGCTGTTATCACTGTTGTTGTTGTCGTCGTCGTCGTCGTTGATGTTCTCGATGCAGCGTTTCGACATTTTGCGCATCCTTTGTCAAGTGCAACTTGTGCCGAAAGGTACCAAGCCGACCGTGGGAAAGTGGCCCTCGTTGGTAGTGTGCCAGATCTCGGTGGCCAAGTGAGTTTCAGCGCGCGTCGTGCGTCACTTTTGTCCAGCATCGCGCGCATCGCATCGCATCGCGGCACCCCCACCCACCTACCCCCACCATGGCGAAGTCGCGCTTTGAATACGTCAAGAACTACGAGCTCCCCGACCCGCTCCTCCCGAACGCGTACATTGTCGTGCGCGTCGACGGGCGCGGGTTCCACAAGTAGGTGGTTGGGTGCTGCTGACCACCACGGAGACTCCAGCAGCAGCCTAACCCCGCCCCAGGTTCTCGGACGCGCACAACTTTGAGAAGCCGAATGACCAGCGCGCGCTCGACCTCATGAACGCGGCCGCGCGCGCCGTCATGGACGAGTTTGTCGACGTCGTGCTCGCGTTTGGCCAGAGCGACGAGTACAGGTGGGCCGGGAGGCATCGGGCGTGGACGCCGCTCACACAGCCAGCTTCCTCATGCGGCGGTCAGCAAACGTGTACAGCCGGAGAAGAAGGTAAGCTGCCGGGTTGTCGGCGCTCACCACCCCCAGTAAGATCAACTCGACCGTCGCGTCCATCTTCACCTCGGCGTACGTGTTCAACTGGGCAAAGTTCTTCCCCGGCGCCGAGCTGCTGTACCCGCCGACGTTTGACTCGCGCGTCGTGCTGTATCCCGGAGAGAAGGAGGTGCGCGACTACTTTTCCTGGCGGCAGGCGGACAGTGAGTGACGGCGGCGCGTGGCAGCGTGAGCAGCACCGGAGCACCGGCTCACGTCACCCAGCACACATCAACAACCTGTACAACACGTGCTTCTGGGCGCTGGTGCACGACGGGCAGACGACAAGGGAAGCCAACAAGACGCTGCAGGTGAGCCGTCGCCTCCGGCACCACTGACGCGCAGGGCACAAACTCAAAGGACAAGAACGAGCTGCTGTTCTCGCGCTTCAACGTAAACTACAACGACATCGCGCCATACTTCCGCAAGGGCAGCGTGCTGGTGCGCGTCGACCCGAACCCCGTGCCTGTTGTGCTGCTCGAGGCCGAGGACGCAGACGACAGCGGGAGCGAGACGCCCGAGGCTGCGCTCGCGAGCGCCGTCGAGAAGCGCCTCTCGGTCGAGGCGAAGGGCGAGGAGGCGTCCGGCCCCAAGCAGGCGGGCGGGAGTGCCATGCCCACTACCGGATCGCATGTCAAGAAGGCCAAGCCGTACGAGGGGACGTCGGGGGAGGTTGTTGTGCTCCACGAGGATATCATCCGCAACCCGTTCTGGCGGGCACGGCCATGGCTTTTGGCGTAGGCGCGAGGCGTCTTTGGACAATGGCTGCCCGGCAGACCTACCTCCCCCTCCTCCCGCCACGCCCCGCCCCAATCCCCCATGTATCATAGCAGTACATACAGCGCATTATCATATACCACGGTGCATCTTATCCCAACCCTGGCAACAGCGCTTGCAGCCACTGTGACACGAGGAACGCCGCGACCCACCCGAAGATGACGATTGAGGTAGTCTCCCAAGGCCGCGTGGGCAGGAGCACGCGCAGTCCAAAGCCTGCGCTCATGCCGCCGAGCAGCCGCGTGCCAGCCCAGACGCGGTTCGCGCCCGACCACGCGGCGAGCACGCTGTCCTCGGCGGCCTTGATGCCGAGCGCCACGCCCGGCGGCAGGGCCGCGACCACGCGTTCGGGGAGCACGGACACCGAGGCAGCGGGCAGCGCCTCGTGGATGCTCGCCGGTGGGGCGTACCATATGCTCAGGGCGAGCTGGAGGAGCAGCGGAAACAGCGCAGTGTACAGCAGGACGAGGGGCACGAGCTCGGGGACGAAGGAGCGCTGGCGGCCGTCGCGCGTGGCCCCTTGGCTACGGGGGTACCACCCGCGGGCGTAGAGGATGGCGAGCGCGAGCGCGAGCGTGGCCGCGTGCTGCGCGGCGAGCTCGAGCGCCGTCGCGACGAGGGTAAGGAGCACGCGCGCGGCCGTGGCGCCGAACCCCGCGGGAGCCTGGAGCAGCGGGAGCACGCGCACGCCGACGTCGGCGGCAAGCGTCGCGACCCCGAGCACTGCGAGGTCGTGCCGCACGCGCGCGCGGTAGGGCAAGTGGGTGGCCGTGGCCTGCGTCCCCTCCGCCGCTGCGCTGCCCGGCGCGACGACGCCGCCGCCGCCGCCGGCGTCGAGCGGCGCGCTAGCGCGGTTGAACAGCAGGTGCAGGAACACGCCGGGCTTAAGGAGCACGAGGTCGAGCAGGAGCAGCAGCGCCGGCGCCTCAATCAGCGGGTCGATGAACGCGCCGCAGTGTGTCTGGGGTGTGTGAGTTGGTGTTGCAGCTCGACGGCAGACGGCGACAGTCGGCGACTCACGCACACCCCGAGACGGATGTTGGACTTGGACGTGTACGTCGTGTACACGTGCGGCGCGGGCGCCGCGCAGGTCGTGCACAGCGGCTGCGGGCCCGCGTCGGCGGGCGAGGCGGCCTGCGCCGTGGTCATCTTGCTGCTGGCTGCGATATCTCGGCGTGGTAGGTGCAGAGGCGGCAAACGCGAACGGCAGCGCAAACCGCAGCGCGAACGGCAGCGGCCATGTTTGTGCCTGCCCGTGCGAGTAACCTTTTGCCATTGCGGTTATGACGTCTGCACGTGGGCCGCTCGTGTGCGGCTGAGACGCGGTACGCGATCCATGCGTTGTGCATGCTCTGCTATACGCGTGCATCATGCACAGCGTGGGGAGGTATGTAGATGCATGAGGCAGCACGCGCTGCCTGTGCTATCTGTCGGACGAGAACGGTGTTTGCAGGCCAGACGCAGGAATGGCTACAGCATGCAGGATCGCCGTCGCTGCGCTGCGCCGCGCCGCGCCGGCTGCTGTTGCCGCCGTGCCGCACGCAGTCGATTGAGATTCCCGCAGACTCGACCCACCACACACACAACCACCCATACGCCGTCGCCGTCGCTGTCGCCGACATCCATCCCTCCTTCTTCTCCTCCCCACCGCGCCAGCACCACCGCCCGCGCCGCGCACACCCGGTCCCACCCTCAGGCCTCTACAGCGCCTCTGCCCGCCCCGCCCCGCCCCGCCCCGCCCTGCCCTCGGCCCTCCCCTCCCTCCACCGGCCCCAAACACTCGGCGGCTCCATCACCCACCCACCCACCGACACCACCACCACCACCACCATGACCCTCCGCCCGGCCATCAAGACCGTGTCGTCGGCCACATCGCTCCCCGGCCTCGCAATGTCCCGCGAGGCGTCGCTCACCAGCCCGACGCACCACTCGGGCTCGACGGCACACACGCTCCTCACGTCGCCCCGCCCGTCCGTGTCCACCGCCAGCGGCACGAGCACCGGCATCGGCTTCCCCCGCACCAGCACGATCAACTCGACCGCCGAGAACAAGTACCGCCGCAAGGTCGGCTTCGAGGCGTTTGACGCCGGCGCGGATACCTTGTTTACATTTACCTGTCAAGTGGGTGGGGCGCTGCGGGAGGCAGACGTCGCCGCGGCCGGCCGCGATAAGCAGAGGCTGTGCTGTGCTAACGCCGCAGACTAAATCTGAGGGGTACAAGCGTTCGCGCAACACGCGCGTCTTCCTCGTTGCCGTGTCTCCCGACGAGTCGGGCGAGGATGCGCTCGACTGGCTCATGTCCGAGCTGGTCGAGGACGGTGACGAAGTTGTCGCCATCCGGGTGGTCGAGATGGGCGAGGAGGGTAAGTTGGGCGAGGCTGGGCTGTGACCAAGCACCATGAAAGCCACCCTACAAAACGTTCTGCCTTCCTGCTGTGCATAATTAACCTTCTCAGAACGCCAAACCAACCCTGCACACCAGGAGCTGCGCGAAGACGCCGAGGACCTGCTGGCCCGAGTACTACACAAGAACGACGAGGAGGACGGCCGCAAGATCTCGGTCATTGTCGAGGTCGTCGTCGGACACGTCCCAGACATGATTCTCAAGATGATCGCCCTCTACCGTCCCGACTGTGAGTGCCAAGCCTGCCCACCGGCTACGCTAACCGTAGCCCTCATCGTCGGCACCAAGGGCCAGCGATCGCGTCTCCAGAACTGGGGCAAGCGCCTCGGCGCCCCCGGCATGGGCTCAATCTCGCGCTTTGCGGTCTCCCACTCGCCCATTCCTGTTGTCGTCGTGCGCCCCGAGCGCAAGGTGAAGAAGACGATGAAGCGCCGAGAGGACAAGGGCAAGCGCGGCCAGTACGCCGCGCTCGTTGGCCCCGACGACAACATGCTCTCGCGCAGCCGGTCGCGCGAGCGCAGCCGCGAGCGCTCGCGTGGTCGGAGCTCTGAGCGCGGCGGCATCAGCGACTAGGCTGAGTGACGGCGCTATCTGTCTGTTCGTTGTACTGTACCACTGCCTGCCTGCTCCACGCGCCGGGTCTAATGTGCGCGCGCCGTGTCAAGGCCAGTGGCAGCGCCGTCTCGCGACGCCCGCCGCCATTGCCACCATGAGCCGCCGCGCCGCTCCCGCCCGCCCGCGCTGGGTATCGCAAATGCATAAGCTGATTTGACCGCGGGCAACGAGAATACAACGAAGACTGGCATCATCCGACAGCGCGAGTGCCGCAGCAGCACGCGGGGGACAGAAGAGGGTATAAGCCGGCGGGATGTGCGGGTTGTGCGTTTGGATATCGTCGAAACATAAGTCCCAAAAGACGGGGGTGGAAGACGTAGCCTACATCACGCATGGCTCACTTCGCCATAGTGAGGCTGGACGAGCTGCACAGGGGACACGGGGACGGGCACGGGGGTTGAGCGCAGCCACGGCCCGTTGGACGGTTTCGGCTCGTGGGCGTACGTGTCGTAGACATCGTCGTAGCCTTGCTTATTGTGGGTGAAGGACGTCGTGCCGGCCGGCGGGCTGAGCGCGACGCCGACCTGCGCCTGGGCGGGGATGTGCTCTGAGCTGCCAGAGTGCGGGTTGGTGGGCTGCAGGCCGTGTTCGTACTGCATCCAGTCGTCGAACTGCGTGAGGCGGATGTCGTCGTTTGCGCGGACCTCGAGTGGCGCGGCGCCGTGCGCGTCCTCGGACACGCCGTCGTACGCGTGCCGCTCGAGGTTCGAGTAGGCCGACGACACAGAGTGCGACGAGTCACGCGACCTCACGGGGACGGGCTGCGGCTGGGCGAGCTGCTCGCGCTGTTCGCGCTGCACCGGCGGCAGCGGGGGCGCGCCATACGGCACGGACAGAAAGTTGCCTGCGCTGCTGCCGCCGCTGTCGTACCCGTAGTCGTGGTGCCAGCCGCCCGTGCGCGGCGGGCGGTCGACCGGGTCGTCGGAGAAGGAAAGGGCCGAGTGCGTCGTGCCGCTGCGGTTGAGGTTGGTCGTGTGGTTGGTCTTCTCGTACATGCCGTCGGCCGATGTGCCCTCGTACCCGCCGCCGTACTCGTCGTCACGGGCGGCGTTCTCCTCGCGTCGGCGGCGCTGTGGCGTGTGTCAGCGGCGCCGGGCCGGGCCGGAACAAAGGAGGGGATAATACACATACCCAGATGGCAACAAACGCATACACTGCGACCAGAAACAAAAGGCAGCCGACAACAATACCTACGAGGTTAGCTGTCGAGGACAAGACGCTACCCACCAGCAACAGCGCCCGCGGCGAGCTTGTGCGTGTCGTGGTCTGCCGACTGGGTGGCGAGGGTGCCCGTCGCCGTCGTCTTGACCGTGGACGCGGGCTTGATCGTGGACGGGACGACGGTGACGACGGCGCTGGTGCGGACGGGCGTGACGACCACGCCGCTGATTGTCGTGGGCGCGAGCACGCTCGTCACAATGGCGGTGGAGGACACGAGGGTCACAGAGCTGGCCGCCAGCGCAGCGGCGCTGGCCGTGGCGGATGCCGCGGCCCCAGTGCTAAGGGTGGACGTGACGACCACGGTCGACTGTGGTGGGGGTGCGGCGGGAGCAGAGGACGAGCTCGCCGCATCGACAACAGGGGGCACATGGCTGCTGGTTGGTGCCACCCAGTGCTTTGTGGTGGTAGGCGTGGGCGTCGTGGTCGGTGCTGGGGGAGACTGGCTGTGTTCAACAGCGGTAGTAGTCGCCGCCTCGGTCGGCGTCGCCGACGCCGTGGACGATCCCTCGCCGTGATCGCCGGGGGCGGTAGAGCTGGGCGAGGCAGTGGGCTCGGAGGACGCGCCACCACCCTCAGTCGGCAACGCGCTGTTCTCGGCGTTGGTCGACGAGCGGCGCGCTCTTCCCTCGTGCAGCAGCAGCATGGCAGGCTCGTTGACGCTGGGGCCGGCAGGTGTATCCACAGGAGAAGGAGAGTTGAGGTCCGAGGACTGCGAACGAGCGTGGCGGTTGCGGCTGCTGCTGTGCGACTTTCGCGGGGGATTTGAGGACGAGGACGAGGCCGCCATCAGACAATGGAGGCAGGCGGGGTGGTTGAAAAACGAAGAGCAATATCAAAGGTTCAAAAGGCAGCCGATACACCACGGGTCCGGCCACGAAAGGTGGTGGCTTGTGAAGGTTAAGGAGCGTGGATAGGTCAAAAGTGAGGTTGTGAAGAGAGATGGTCAAGAGTGAGTGAGCTCGGCGCGGCATGTGAGTTCGAGGGTGCTGGAAGCGATTGGGGTCGCCCGTGGACGGAGGGGCCCGCCGCCGCTGCCGCTGCTGCTGCTGCAGAGAACGGTGACAGACGCCCAGACCATGCATGGGCATGAGATGAAGGGGTTGTTTGGGACGCGGACAATGCGTTCTTTACCATTCTGCGTCGTCTTCCGCGGCAGGCGCCACATGGCCGAGTTGGCCGGCGGCACCGTGCTCGGTGGCGCATGGCATGGCGCAGGGGGGTTCATGGTGGCCCGAGGGCAAAACGCACTCTGCTTTTGGGGTGCACAGGGGGGTATAGTTGTGCATGGTATTGACGGCGCATGAGTGGTTGGTTGTTCGACAGCACCACCGATGGAGGCGCTCGGATACAGACTCCAAACAGCCAGTCTAGTGATCTTTGCCCTCCTTCTCCCGAACCTTGAAGGCGCCACCTTGCCGGACCCTGTTGACCTCTTGCAGCGCCCAGGTGCGGCACTCGCGGTCCTGCTCCTTGTTCGCCGTCCACCGCTTGCGCGCGACAATGCCCCAGCCACGCGTGGACGGGATGCGCAGGGGCTCCTTCTCCCACAGCCAGCCGGCCTGCAAGCCACACCACCCCAGCCACATGACGTACGACTTGTACCGGCTCGAGCCGGCCTCGAGGCCGTCGTCAAACCCGCCCGCAGGGGTGTGCGGGTGTGGCGGAGGTGTGTACTCGAGGGTCGTGAACGCGTCGTCCAGCGTGTGAAGACAGCACGGGAGGGACAGATGTGGCACCGGCGTGCGCGGAAGCAGCGAGAGCAGCGGAAGCCATGGCTGGGGTCGTGAGTATAGAGCGCACAACAATCCACATACTGTCAACTCGTCGGCGTGGTTGCCGATTAAAAACGTGTCTTCTTTGATCACGCATGCGTCGCTGCCAGGCCACTCGCCACTCTCCCATTGTTCAATCGTCTCGGGGAACAATGAGGGCATGTTGATTGGCAGCTCGACGAGCGCCTCCTGCGTCTCGGCAGGATACTCTGGCCATGTGCGTCTTTTCCTCAGCTCGTACCCCTTGCCACTGTAGCCCTCGTCTGTCAGGAAAGCCGTTACGCATGTTTGCCTACCTCTGATATGAGGATGTGGACGAGCAGCGCGTTTCCCTGCACACAGGCGGTCAGATCGTCCGTCTCCTGTCCAGCCGCCGGCCCACTTACGCAGCCCAGGTCGATGAAGCCCCCGCCCGGGCGGCCCCACTTGTCCCACTCCATACCCGTGAGCTCTGGCCCCTCGCGCACAGGGTACATGTCCTTCCAGAGCAGCATGAGAAACGCGGCAATCGCAATGTCCTGTGAGCCCCACGCCGAGAGGTTGGCCGGAAGCGACGGGTCGTCTGGTGAGCCTGGGTTCTATGGCGTCGTTGGCGCGAGCCGGCCACGCAAAACACTCACCTTCCACACATGGCGCTTGACGTCCTCGACCTTTGTGCTCCACGCCTTGGCCTTGCGCGACTCGAGCGAGTGGTGGCGCTCCTTCAAGGCCTGGTACAGGTCCTGGAACGGCGCCTTGGACACGACGACCTGATGCGTGAGCAATGGTACTCGCCCCCCACACTCATACCACTCACATCGTGGATAACTCGCTTCACATAGCCGTTGTGCGACCCGTGGCCGTGCTTGTGCAGCTTCTCCAGCAGGGCAAGACACGTCCGCTGGAGTCTCTTCTCCGCGAGCGCGCGGGCCTCGTCGGCGCCCGCCTTGTCCTCAGCAGCCAGAACCACCGCCGGCTCCTCCGTGACCGGGGCAAGGGGCGACCGCTTGCGCGCCGGCTTGGCCTTGGGCGGGGGCACGAGGAACACGTCCGGGCCGACGGCGGACGGCGAGTCCTCAAACGGCAGGTACGAGATCGATATCCGGCCGTACACCTTGTCACCCGTCGCGTCGTCGAACACGGCCTCGGCGGTCTCGTCGGCCGCCTCCCACACGAACGCGAGCTTGCGCACCGCCGGGTGGTAGTACGGCACGTCGGCGGCGCTCTCGGCGTCGGGGAGCTTGACCACGAGCCCGAGGCGCGGCTCGCCGTGTTCACCGCCGTCTTCCAGAGAGTAGGTGAACACACGCTGCTCGAGCTGCGAGTCCCGCCGCGGCTGGCGCGGGACGAATCGAAGCCGCTGGGTGCGGTGCTTGAGGCCGAGGCGCGCGCCGATGCCCTCGTCGTCCGCGTCCGCCGTGGAGGCCGGCAGCGGCTCGGCGCGCAGAATCAGGCTCGAGTTCTGCTCCGGGTGGCTCGTGAGCTCCTCCAGCACCGTATGGAAGACGTCGAGCGGGAAGAAGGCCGGCGCAGACAGCGGCGTCACCCAGTGCTCCTGCTCCGTCGTGAGCAGACACGCGCTGCCCTGCGCGTGGTACTCGGGCTTGAACTTCGGGTGCTGGATATTCAGCGGGGCTCGAGGGGCTGCCGCAGGCTTGGAGGAGCCTGCTGGCGAGGCTGAGGTCGTCGCCATGACGCTAAAGTGATGAGTAGAACGTAAAGGAGAGGGCTGAGGTAAACGTTGACCGATTCTGCCCTCCTCCACTTCGTTGAGCTCTCAACATTTTGGCCCCGTCGCCGGTGGCACAAGTCTCTCATGCTCTCTGCATAAATGGGTAAGGCTACAACAATGTAATATATGCAACACATCTCTAGGCGCCATCGCCGACATTGTCCTCGTCGTCGGCGAGTACGGCCTCGTTGGGATTATACCATATCTGCGTATCGTCGACGGGCTGGGGCTCGTCGCCGTCGTTACGCTCTACCCTGCTGGGCCACGCGATCGCGTGCAGCTTGGTGAGCATCGTCTGGTCGGGGAACTGGAGACGATAGACGCACGCCTCGCACGGGTCCTCGTACAGCATGCAGCTGAGGCATGGCGGTAGGGGAAGCATCGTGACGAGCGGCGGTGGGCGCTTTCGTTGCTGGAGCGGCGGCGCGGGGACATTGAATATGACACAAGGGAGGTCATTCTCGATACAGCGCTTGCAGCTATGTCCAGGTCTGGGTCGTCAGCACAGACAGCCACGCGCTACCCACTTGTACATGTACGACGGGAGGTACTTCTCCTCGTCGGACGCGCCGGCAAACAGCTCTGGACGCGTCTTGGCAAGGGTCAAGACAATCTGGGTGACATTCTGCTCGAGGGTGACGAGCCGACTGAGGAATGGCACGCGGTCGAGCTCAGAAGGGCGAAGAATGTCGACGATGACGGAAGAGCCCGGCACCACTGAGCTCGCGTCAGAGTCGTCATCAGAGCCCTCGTCGGACGGAGCGTGGAGCGAGGCAGGAGGGTCGAACGGCGACGACACCTGCCACTTGCTGATGGGCTCTGACTCGAACAAGCTCCGGTGGATATTGTAGTAGGCGTCGTTCGGAGCCGGCCACGACCGTGCGTCGGGGTCTCTTACACCAAGTAGGTGATAGGCGCATGATTGCCTCTCGCGCTTGCGCCTCTTGGTGATGAGCGACTCGTTTGCGAACAGTACCTGGCGATCGCCGCTAAGGTCACCAGTCATGTTGTTGTCGTCAAGGGAGTCATCTCCTGCGAGGGCAACACGCTGCGAGTCGGGTGTCGGGAGCGAGTGCCGTGCTTCGGGAGATGGGCTGCGATCCTCCTCTTCCCGTCTACGCTTGCGCGCAGGTTCGCCGTTGGCATTGGAGAGGTGCTGTCGTTCCGTCGTAAACTCGTAGGGTTGGTACTGTGGAAAGGCTTGATGAATCGGGCTCGTCGAGCCAGAAGGCGTCGTAGTTGCCGGAGGCAGTGATGCCGAGGTGTTTGGGATCGGCCTAGGCGCTGAAGTCTGTGGGAGGAGTCTTGCTGCTGAGGTCTGTGGCTGCTGAGCCGAAAGCTGTGGGATTGGTATTGCTGCAGTAGCAAGGTCTAGTCTTGGTGCCGATCGTCTTGCTTCCGTGGAGAGGTCTAGTCCCGGTGCCACAGCCGAAGCCGGCCCTGCACCCTCTGTCGCAGAGGCGAGCTGCTTCGCCTTCGCCTTGGCCTTGTTCACGCCCTTGGTCGTCCCGGCGCCCTTGACCATCTTCTCCGCGCGCTCGGCCTTCTCACGGCGGTACTTCTCCCAGCGAATGTTGGCGGCGGTGGTTGCCTTGCCTGTCTTGCCGAACCCACCGCGTCCTGCCGACTCGAGACGGCGCAGCGTCTCCTCTGGGTCGGGGTCGATTTCGGCCCGTTCCCTCCTCGGCGGTGGCGTCCTGGCCCTCGTCACGGACCTGGGGGCCGGCGCGGGGGTTGTGGTGGGGGCTGGCGCCGGGGTTGTGATGGAGGCTGCTGACGGGGCTGGGATGGCGGTTGGCGTTGGAGCCGGAACGAGAGCTGGTGCTGGGTTTGGGACAGCAGCTGGCGGTGCAGCTGGCGTCGGCATCGGCCGTGAAGCAGGCGCCGGCGCCGGCTTCGGCACCGCGACGAGCTGACTAAGTGCGGGCTTGTACTCTCCGCCGTCGTCCTCCGACTCGATCTCATCGAGCTCGTCAAGCTCGTCGAGCTCATCCAGCTCATCTCGCTCCAGCTCGGTCGACTCGTCCGACTCGACCGGCTGCTGGGCGTACGCCGGCTTCGGGGCGATGGGGCGGAACCCGTGGGCGTGGGCCATGGCGGCGGGGTCGCTCGGCTCGCCGCCGGCCGCTTGTCCGCCCCCCTCAGACTGGTGGTTGAACGAGCACGCCTTGTTGCCGCACGAGAGACAGGTGCGCTTCTTGCCGCCCTGCGCGCGTCTGCGCACGAGGCACGGGTACTTGAACGCCCTGCATGCGTTGCACGCGTGCGCGGGGTCGATCTCCTCGGTGAGCGGGTCGCGGCGGATGCGGAACTGGCGGGGGGGTGTTAGCTCGCGGTGCAGCGGGAGACCATCACGCACCAGGCGGAGCAGCTTGCGCCGCTGCAGGTACCCGATCGTGTTGTACCACGCCGTCTCTTCCGGAGTGAGGTCGGCAAGGGCTAGGTCGGGCTGGCCACTGGCTTTGTCGACCATGGCTGCGCACAGCCGGAAGAGGAGGGGTGGGTGGTTGAACGAGCGGTGTTATGCTGCTCTTGTTGTTGATGGTTGGAGATTGTTTGGTAGCAAAGTTGTTTGGGTTGAGGGACGTGACTTGCAGCCGGTGGAGGGCGCGCACAACGACGGCGGCGCGGTGGGTGGTGGGCACAGGCCAGGCACCATACTGCACTACCTGACACACTGATGACGGGGTCAGATCAGATGCGCCTGGTTGCACACACATGCGCCGCCGCTACAACAACATGCAGCCCTTCTCATCGAGGCGTCGGCAGGGCCAACAAGATTAACCACACAGATGCGAGGCGAGTAAACACGGATTGGCGTCGATCCGTGTGCATGCCCGATGCGAACAAGGCGGCGCGACAGCCCAAAGTTTAGCCACCTCCGCGCAACCCTCGACCGCCACCCCCAGCCCTCCCCCCCCCTCCGCCACGCTTCAATCTAGATAATGCCATGCCATGCGCGTACACTGTACGGAAAAGAAAGTGAGGTCTACTTACACAAGTAAGGGTATGTATAGGATATTACAATTCAGTCTTGACGCCGTCGCCGCCAATGGCCTGGCGGATGGCGTTCAAGACGTTGGCCACGGGGCCGGTCTGGAGGGAGCGGACGCAGAACTCGACGCAGCCGCGGCAACTCCGCCGGATGGCCTCGAGAACCGAGAGGATGGTGGCGAAGATTGCGCTCGGCGAGAGGTAGTAGGACAGGGACGAGCGCTCGGCTGCTCGTCGTGCCTCCTCCTCCTCGGCCCTGCGCTGGCGGGCCACCTCGGCCTCGGCGGCCTGGGTGGCCGCGTAGATCTGGCGGAAGTCCTCGACCGAGTTGAGCGACTCGGAGATGCGGTGCAGGGTGTTGAAGAGCGCGACGACTTCAGAGCGCTGCAGGAGGTCTGGGTTGCGCTTGGGGCTAGAGGCGGCAGGTCAGCGCTGCGAGCATACACGCCCACACTACTCACTCTAGTGCCTTGTCGTCGAGCGCAAAGAGAATCTTGAGCGCAGTGCCAATGCCCGACACCTGGAGCTTGCCCCAGAGACGGCACTTGTCGCATCCGACACAGTCCATGATACGCGAGACGTTGCGGAAGTGGGTCTTGAACTGCTCCTTGAGGATCGGGGCGTCTGGGCCCTGGAAGAAGGCCGCTTCGTCAAACCCGCTGGCAATGTCGCTGCGCTCGGCGATGGACAAGACATTGTCGAGCAGGCTGCGGGTCGCCTTGTCGCCCGCGGCCGTAGAGCACGACTCCTTACCAAGTGTCGCGCGCGGGGTGACGCCGACGTCGTACGCGCGGAAGTAGGGAGCTGCGCGCGCAATGGCACGCAGGACAAGCACGGCATTGAAGTAGACGTTTGACAGGCGCTCGGGGTGCGTCGCGAGGCGGTTGACAAAGCACTGGAGGTTGGGCTTCCACTCGCCCGTCGTCGTGTCGAGGTACTCTGCGCAGATGTGGATCGAGATGGACGCGTGCAGGCCTGAGATGACGCGGTAGTAGAGCTTCTTCTCCTCGCACGTTTCGGCCGACGCCGACTTGACCATCTCGGTGCCCCAGCCCTCGGAGAGCTTGGAGAAGCCCCAGCCGTTGTCGTTTGGCGTGCTGATGCCGCCTGCGCCGACGACCGCAGACGCCAGCACCTCCTTGGCGCCCTTGCCGCCGCGGCCGGCCGCGCTCGACGCGAAGCCAGCCTCGGACAGGCCAAAGCAGTTCTCCTTGTAGATTGCGCGCCAGACGGCGTGCGAAGAGTCGCCAGCGTAGCCAGTAAACCGCTCGGGATTGAGCGCGAGATCAATGTACTGCCCTTCGGGGGTCGAGTCGTCCTCGATGAAGCAGAAGTCGTCGTCGCGGAAGTAGCAGCTGGACGGGCCGCCCTGGGTGTGAGCGGTGCCGCGCACGCCCGCTTACCTCTGCGGAAGACACCGTGACGGCGCTCAGCGCCGCAGATCTCCACTTCTCTGGAATCTCAGACTGTATATCGTCAGCGCCGCGCGCGAACGGCTGTCACCCACCTCATCCGTCTCTTCGACCGAGCACGCGCGGTTCATGCAGAAGCCGTTCTCCTGCCAGAAGGGGCACTCGCGGAACAGGTCGACCTTGTAGTACCTGAAGAAGGGGTGCTCTACGAGCTCGTGGATTTTGGGGAAGAGCTCGGTGTTGACCTGCTCGATGGTCTCGTACGCACATGATGTGTGCTCGATGGGGCCGGAGGGCTGGGGGCGTCAGTAAGTGAGTCTCGCACGGCGCGGCGCGGCACGGCGCGTGCTGACACGCCAGCACGGCGCGCGCGCGTCGGCCTGTGCGCGCCGAGCACGCCGAGCCCGGCGGCATTGCCAGCACGCCCACCCGACCACTCACACTACAGTACCCCTCGGCCTTGCCCTCAAGCACATTGCGCGCGACCTTTGAATCAGGCCGTGAGGGGTCGAGGATGCCGGCCACCGCGCCGCCGAGCAGCGGGAGGGACGACAGCAGGCCGCTGAAGCTGACCATGTGGGGTGGGGGGGGGGGGTGCAAGGAGTGTGGTGCGATGTGCGGCGGGGTGGTGCCGGGGCCGTGTGGTGATGCAGTGTGAGTGATGTTGTACTATACAATAGCAGCAGTCTTGACAAGCTCGGCGGCTTGATGAATCAGTATCTTAGCGCCGTGGCTGCTGGCTGTCTGTCCTTGTTGTTGGCCGCAGCCGCACGAGCTCACTCATTTGGCGGGCACGCCCTGCCGCTCACCGCCGCGCCGCGCGCGCCCGCCGGAAATTCTAAACCCTCCTCCACCTGACTGACTGACGTACGCAGAGCGCAAACGGAGCACACGCCGGCGTGCGGGCCGCGCTGCGTGGCCTCCTGCCTCAGCATCTCGGTCTCATGCGGCGTGTCCGCACCACATGACTGTCCTGCCCCTTCCACGTCAGTCGTCTGTGGCGGATTCATAATGCAGCAGCTACACATCGGTCAGTGCCGCACAGACGCAAATCTTGCACCGAGTCTCGCCGCGCGTCGCGCTGTCGACGCCACGTCAAGCCGCCAGCGCTGCCAGCGCTGCGGCCGGGGCAATCCAGGCTGCGACGCCGCGAAATCGGCCGCAAACCGCCGTTCGGCTCCTTCGACTCGACCCACGAGCATCACGGCCATCCATTCAAACCTATACAATTGCACCAATGCCTCCACCCGACGCCACCGTGGCACCTGCAGCCCCACCATACTCGCCAGTTCAGTAAAGATTTGCATTGTTGCATTGTGCCCGCTCTACCTATTCTAGTCCTCCTAAGCAAGAGATACGCCTAGTACACTTCCAGAACGTAGCGCTCCTCCTCCTTGAGCTTCTCCATGTGGTCCTCGGCCTGCTGGCGGGTGAGGCCAGCCTCGGTGAGCGACGAGACGAGAGCCTCGTACACGTCGGGCACGGGCCAGGTGGGGCCACAGAGGTAGAAGTAGCCGGCCTCGGGGCCCTCGGCAAGAAGAAGCCTGGCGAGCTCCTTCTTCTGCTCCTCCATCTTGTTCTGGATGTAGATCTTCTGCGGCTGGTCACGCGAGAAGGCGAGACCGGCGTGCGAGAGGATACCAGCCTGGAGGTAGGCCTCAATGTCCTCACCGTAGAGGTACTCCTGGCTGCGGTGACGCGAACCGAAGAAGTACATCGACGAAGCGGCGTCGACGCCGTTGGAGCGCTGCCAGGCGCGGTGCTGCATGAAGGCACGGAAGGGAGCAGCTCCGGTACCGAGACCGGCGAGGATGAGGGGCTGCGAGTCGAGAGGAGGAAGCTTCATGACCGAAGGCTTGATCGAGACAGTAATCTTGTCGCCCTTCTTAAGGTCCTTGAGGTAGCGCGTGCACTGACCGTAGCGGGTGCGGCCCTTGGTGTCAACCCAGTCGACGGTGACGATAAGGAGCTCGACCTTGTCGCCAATGGCAGCCTGCGACGAGGCGATCGAGTAGTGACGGGGCTTGATCTCCTCGATGAGCTCGATGAGCTCCTCGATGGGAGGGTGGGCAGAGGGGAACTCGCGGAGAACGTCGGCGTAGTTGACAGTCTCGGCCTCCGAGTACCTCTGGAAGAGCTCGGCACCCTCGGGGACGGAGATGAACTTGAGCTTCATCGACTGCTTGCGGTCCGTAGCAGCCTTGGAGAGCTCGCCGTAGAAGGCCTTGCCGGGCTTGCCAAAGAGGTCAACCTGCTGCTGGAGCACCTGGAAGACAGTGCGAGTGACAACAGTGCCAGGGATCTGGGGGTTGGGAAGGGAGATGAGGGCCTCGGGGTCAACACCGTACCACTTGCAGAAGTCAAGGACCTCCTCGGCGTCGTTCCAGCCGTGGATGCCAATGGCCTCGCCGACCTCGTACTTGAGGCCAGTGCCGGCGGTGTCGATCTCGAGGTGGAAGACGTTGCGGTCGTACGACTCGGGGGTGAGGCGACGGTTCTCCGTGACCGAGACGAGGAAGGTCTCCTCGGCAAGCTCGGGGTGGAGCGAGGCAATGCCAGGGCCGGCAGTCTCGTCCTCGACGGTCTTGCCACCAACAACAGAGAAGGCCTCGCGAAAGAGAACGTGGCGGGCGGCAACCTCCCACGACGAGAGGGTGGGGCCGGCCTCGCCGTCGAGGACAACAGGCTCGTTGGCAAGAGCGTCCCAGACCCAAGCGTCCTTGGTCTTGTTGACGGTCTCGGGGTCGACCTCCCAGGCCTTGACGGTCTGGGTAGGGATCTCGAAGAGGCCGGCCTGGGCCTCCTCGACCTGGTCACGGCCGAGGTTGCCGCCGTGGAAGGCGTCGAGGACCTTCCAGACACCCTTGGGGAGGGCCTTGGAGCCGGTGTAGAGGAGGAGGAAGGCGACCTGCTCCTTGATGGGGAGGATGGCAGCCTCGGACGCGTCGAGGTCCAGGAGGAAGACACGGATGTTCTTGGCCTGGATGGTGGCAATGTCAGCAGCGGTGAGCTTGCCGGCAAGGTCCTCCTCGGCCCAGGGGAGCTCGAGGATAAGCGACGCGCCGTTCTTGGCAGTGGCAAGGAAGTCGGTGTGCTTGAAGACGGTAGCGTCCGAAACCCAGATGAGGTCGGAAGCAAGGTCGGGGGTGATGATGGGGCTGGCGCCGGTCGAGAGCGAGAGGACCGACTTGGTGCCCTTGAACGACGTGGTGCCGTACTGGGTGAGGGCCGACTCGAGGGTGGGGGACGAGAGGAAGAGGTTGTTGACGAGCTGGGGGAGGGCGGCGTCGCTGGCAGTGTAGAAAGAGACGACCTTGGCGGGGGTCTCCTTGACGGCGGCCTGGGGAGTAACGGCAGCCTTGACAGTGGGGAAGGCAGCGGTGCTCGAGTGAGGAGCAGAGTAGAGGAGAGCGAGAACGTCGGCCTTGAGGGCCTCGGCGTCGGCGCGGGTGGGGCCGACGACGGTGACGGTGGCACCGCTGAGAGCCTTGAAGAGCTTCTCGGCCGAGGGCGAGAGGGTGTTCAGGACGACCTTGGGCGCGTCGAGGGCGAGGGCGGCGTGGGAAGCGACGGCGAGGTAGAGGTTCTTGCCAGCGCCGGTAACCTCAAAGTCCTCGAACGCACCGGCGGCAGGGAAGACGTGCGACGTAACCTCGCGAGCGGTGAAGGTCGACTCGACGACGTGGACAACCTTGCCCTGCTGAGCGTAGAGGTGGGCGCCGGTAGGCACAACAGCCGAGCCGGCCGAGAAGACGACGGTCCAGTCCTCGGGGAGGCCAGTGAGGGCGCGGAGGGTGCCAGCGGTGGCGAGGCTGTCGACGAGGTTGAGCTCGTCGTCGGCCTTGGTGGCCGCGACGTGGATCACGACGTCGCCGTCAATAGCCGCGAGCTGGGGCGCGATGAAGGGAAGAGTGGCAGTCGAGGCGAAGACCGAGATCTTGCCCTTGCCGGCCTTCTTGGCGTAGCCAGCGAGCTCGAGGCCGGCGCCCTCGCGCGTCTGCACGGGGTAGACCTTGCCCTCGGTGCCGGGGAGCTCGGCCTTGTCCCAGGCAGTGAGCTGGGCGCCGAAGCCGACCTCGACGGCGTCGTCGTAGACCCAGACGGCGGACGAGTTCTGGACGGCAAGGGCCTCGAGGACCTCGAGCGCGCTGGCGTAGACGGTCGCGCCGGCCGAGGTGGAGGGGAGGACCTGCTGCGCGGCGACGAGCGAGGCGATGTAGCCCGGGTGGCCGGGGATGAGGGGGAGCGAGTCGGCCGCGCCGAGCTTGGGCGAGGCGGACGCCTCGGAGACGGCGGTCGAGGTCTCGCTGTACGGCGTCTGGGTGCCGGAGAAGAGGGCGGCCTTTGTGGCCGCGATGCCGGACGTCGGCGACGGCGGGGCTGCGATGGCGACGGGGGCCATGGTGGTGAGGGGTGTAGAGGGGGTTGGGGTGGGGGTGGTTTGAGACGAGGAGAGATGCCGGCTTTGCTACATGTATATGTGGGTGTGCGGCCAGTGTCCGCGGCCGACGAGGAGGGCCACCAGAGGAAGATCTTCGTGATGTGCCTTTGAGTGGCTCACGCCATTGCCACCTAGAGACTCCAAAATAACCACGTGGCAGGCCCTGAGATTGCGTGCTCGGTAGGGCTAGATTGCGCCATTCTGGAATTGCTGGTGCGGCTGGTGCGGCTGCCCCACGGCTGCCCCAGCCTGGAGCGCATAGCATGTGCACCCACAGTGTTAGGAATATGACGTGCGCATAGTGACCGCTCCACTAGGATTAACTGCTGTTCAAAACTAATCCGAATCTTGGACAGCTGCTGTCGCCATCGCTCTCTCATGATGTCTCACAACCAGTCGTCCTTATCCGTGTTCAGCATCAACCCGGCGTACACGGCTCGGCCGGCTCGGCAAGTAACGCCACTGCATACACGGGATCTATAATCGGGTTATTGCTTCGGCTGCTCACGGCCTAATCCGTAACATCTACTGATTACGCACATCTGACGTCTTGTGTGGCACCAACTCTTCGGAATAGTTGGCGCTGGTGTCGTCGTCCTCGGCTTCATCCTCATGACCGCCGCTGCTGCCGCCGCCTGCACCGTCAATCTGGGACAGCTGGCGCGCAGTCCGCTCCTGCACACGCTGGGACCGCCGGCGATTTTGGAACTGATAAGGGGCATGAGCGCGGGCCGACGGTGCACTTACTGACCCAGATCTGCACGCTCCGGCTCGGCATGGCGAGGTGTTGGGCAAGGGCGTCGCGTTCGTCGGTCGTGGGGTAGGGGTTGGAGGTGAAGGATGCGACGAGGTGGGAGAGTTGGGCGGCGGTGACTGGGGTGTTAGCGGGGCGCGGGGCGGGGCTGGTCGAGGTGGTGGGGGGAGGCGGAGCCGGGGGGTGGGTGGTGGCAATGTTCTTGATCGCGAAGCGATCATAGGGATGGGTGGGCGGACAAGGTCTCGCTCGCGCAGCAGGGTGGGTGGGTGGGGACATCTTCTTGATCGCGCAGCGATCATAAGGGTGGGTGAGCGGGCAGAGTCTCAATCGCGCAGCAGGGAGGGTGGATGGGGACGACATCAGCGAGCTCTGCTCGAGGGCGGATGGGTTGGCCGCCTTGCTCGCAAGCTTGTGGGCGGGCCGCCTTCGTTGCGAACTTGGGACCGCGAGTAACACCCAACAACCCCACACACACACCTACCTCGCCGGCGTGACGACGTCGTGTTCTTCGGTCGGGGTGTGCTGGTGCTCGGGCCGGGGGATGGCCTGTTCTCTGCCGAGGGAACAGTCACCGCCCGCGACGACGGCCGCCGCAGCGCGCTCGGGCCAGCCTGTACGGCCTTGTCTGTGTGTCTGTCAGCGCGGGTGACTCGAGCACCCGTACCGATCATTCGCGGCGGCGCGGGCGGCGGCTCGGGGTCCGGGGGCGGCGCGTCCCGGAGCGACGGGTACGGCGCCCACGCCGGCGGGGAGCGGCGGCGCGGCGTCGGAGGCGGGCGCACACCGCTCTGCAGCGGAGGGGACGCAGTGCGCCGTGCGCGCGACATTGCAGTGTCCTCTGTGCAGGAGCGAGCAGATGAAGACAGCCGCGCGCGGTGGTCACTGCTCCGCCAGCCTATAGTCCTCTGCGCGCGATCGCTGGGTCCCCGGATCTCTGCGTGTCATCAGTGACGTCGGCGTCGACACACACACGGTGCAAACTCTAACGCGCGGATAGGCTGAGTGCCACAGCGGCGATCGCGGCGACTGGCTGGCGACTGAGACAGCACGTGCCATGGCCGAACAGGTGGACCCCGCAGGGCGATAACGAATAGTCGAAGGAACGGGCGGGTGGAGTGTAGCGAGTCCTCGTGACGTGCGGTGAGACATGCTATTCCAGACCTCGCCGGCGCACGTCTTGGGGAAGTGACTGTGTATAGACAGGGGGATGACTCACTGGACGCGCCTTACACATCGCTGCGGCCGATACCTCACGTATTGGCCCGGTCGGGCGACATGGCCCAGCTGGGTGGTGCAAGACCGCACTGCCACACCCGCCTCTCAGTGAGAGTCACCCCGCCCGTCTCCCAAAACATGGCGACCTGCCGGCCCGACATCCCAGAGAAGGGAGCCCCGCCCAATCCAGCTGCGGAGGGCCGGCAGCTCCCCGCCGCCGCCTGCCCACGGGTCCTAAGCGTGTGCCCAGCGGCGGGGTGGCGCAACTCGTGTGCGCCGCGGCAGCGCCGTGTGTCTGCACGTCTCTGCGCACCGTCACGGGGGCATGACGTCCCGTGCGCGAGCCATTGCGCGCGTGCGGGGTCGCACGCGCGCCCCGGAGTGGCGCATGACGCCCCGTGGGCTATATTTCGAAAGCGAATACTGCCTGGACTCGTTACCGCTGTGCTATGTGGTCGCGTTTGGCGTGGGTGTCGTGGGTGCCTTTCGAACTGCGCTCCGTAGATGTGCTTCTGCGCCGCAAAAGAAGCGAGTGTAGTAAGTACCAATCGCACACCCACATTGCACAGGTCATAATAGCGACGTTACTGTTGTTTCCTCTCCGCCTGAGGCTCGGAAACCAAGCGCAGTGGTGTTAATCCTTCCTGTGGTGCGTGGGGGGTGTTGCTGGTGTTATGAGGCGAGATCGGGTGGGATTTAGACGGTGGGGAGGTGCTGAGCAACGCAAGGGGCTTGGTCTTGTCAAGGAGGACTGGTGCGAGACCCCCACCCCGACACCGTGCGCCGCCACACGCCACACCCTTCCGCCACCGCACGTCCCGGCACGCGCGTTCGACGACGAGTAGGGGATGTCTTTTGCGTCGTTCGTCGATGACAAGTGGTCACTGGAGAGGAGGATGTACATCGCAAGGAGGATACAGAAAGCGCACAGCTGGTGTGTGTCGCAGTCATCGTGATGCCCTACTCGTTGGTGGACCACCTCCCCCGCCTGACAGACCCAAAAGCACGACGCGACGTGGGATCATATAGTCTTAACAGTGTTATCTCCGCATGACTCGGAAGTCTAGAGCTAGGTAATCCTCTCCCACGCAAAAGCGGTTCTTTCCCACTGTGCTAGGTGTTCGCGCGGGGGTGGGTGTGAGAGGGGGTATGAGCGGCGCGACGAGGGTGGCGGCGCGGCGCTCTCGCCTCGTGGGTTACGCGTCGTGTCGTGCTCGACACACCGGCCGGTGTACCCCCCACCTCACGTCCCCAACCTCCCAAACAGCTCAACTCCCGCAAAAGAAGGCCCGATCAGCTGTCTCAAGTGTCCTCACTCGTGCGTAGGAGAGAAAATTATCATCATCACGTCGGGGGCTCCACCCACCAGGCCAGCGGCGCGACGCGCGCCCGAGCGCGGCGTCTTCCCACTGTGCCATGCGAGTGTGCATCTGTGCCGGAGGTTGCAAAAGCTCAAGGGGAGGGGAGGGGTGTGCGCGGGCTGGTGCGAGCGAGGCGAGGCGGTGGCGAGGTCGCCGCGGTTTTCCCTTTTATCCTTCCGCGCGCACGCATCTCTTGGCTCGGGCAGGCTACTGCGTATCCTGCTTGGGTTTCCGAGCGTCTCTCAACATGCCCACCGGTGCGTACAATCGCACTGGACTGCCGTTGTACATAGGCTAGAGTTGTGATGTTGCCTCATCGCACCGCTTGACGCGTGGCTCCGCGCCACAACCCCAAGGTTACCCCGCCCACTCACCTCACCCACACCCCCACACCCCCCACACATCATCACACAACAATTCATACAAACTAACAACAGAACTCAGCAGACACAAATCACAGCCCAGGGCCAGCTGGAGTGATGCGGAGATGGGGCTCCGAGCCCCGGCGTCACAGGCGCGGGCCCTCGCGCACGACGACCTCGTCGATGCGCAGCTTGCCAAAGTCGCGCCGCGAGTCGGCGCGCTCCGTGATCAGCTCGCGCTCGAGGATGAATTTGCCCTCCTTGTACTTCTCTGCGAGCTCGTAGGCGTAGTCCTGGGTGGGTTAGTCGGCCTCGCGGGGTTGTAAAGCGGGTGTGGGTGAGGGTGTGGGTGGGTGGGGAGGGCTGCTTGGTGGGGGAAGATGGGACGGAACGTAGCCGGCGTTGTCCGATCCTGCGCCGCCGCTACCTCTCTACCCAGCTCATAACACCGCCCGGGCCCGCCCATCATCGCGCGCTCGCGATCACACCAGCCCCCACCTACGCCCACCTTGCCCCGCCCCACCCACCGCGACACTCACATACTTCCACCCCACACACGTATGGCACACCTGGCAGAACAGGTCGCGGACCGTATGCCGCCCGGTGCGCATCTCGCGGTCGTCGGCCTCGGCGGACGTGTACGTGTTCACGCTGGGGTCAGTACTGCGGGTGGTAGGGGTGAACGCACACATGCTGGATGAGGTACGCCTTGCCGTTGTGGCCGTGGAAGCTCTGGGTGGTCAGTGAAGGCTACGCGGAGATGGCCGTTGCCGTTGCCACCGAAGGAAGGGAGGTGGGAGCGGCGCGGGCGGCGCGTTGCGGCGAGCGAGCGAGCGGGCTAGCGCGATAGCTGCGGCGAAGGCGCGCCGACGCACCCCGTGCCGCTCGCACGCTGCGCCGGTGCTCGCAGACTGCCTGCGCCAAGTCCGCCGCACCTGCCCGCCCCCGGCGCCTTCCCTCCCCCACAACAAGGGCACCTCACTCACCTTCGACTCCACGCTCTCATGCACGGCGAGATGGTTGCCGCACTTGCGGCACAGGAAGACGGCCTCGCCGGCGAGGTAGACGCGGAACGAGCGGCCCATGGTGTGTGTGGTGTGCGAGAGCGGTGGGTGACAAGGGGGTGGTGATAAGGCTCGGTGACTGGGTGGGTGGCGACTGCGGCTGGCGGCGTGCCAGCGGCGGTGGGCGGGCGGGTGTCGCGGTGTGTTCGGTGGCAAGAGTGGTCGGCGGCGTGCCGTGTGCGGTGTGATAGGTAACGGAGCGATGGCAAGACGACTTGCGCTGCGACGGCTCGACTTGGCCGGATGCAACGCTGCTGCGTAGTAACGGCGCGGAGGCTGCACAGCTGGACCGGCAGCTTGTGACAATCTCAACGCCCCATGACGAACAGACCACCTCCACCACGATTGCTACCGCCCAAAGTGGCAACACGACCACGCTACATGCATCCATCCTCTCGCTACCCCTCGGCCGTCTCGAAGCCCAGTCCAGCCCGCCGCACATCATGAAAAGCACCAGATCCACGGAGCTCAATCCACGGGAACAGCACGTCCAGGTCCTCCCATCCGAGCGACATGTACTTGCCTTGCGGGCCAAGCTCGGGGTTGGGGCCCTCCACTGGCGCGTCGCGCGCGACGCCGACAGGAATGGCTTCCTTGCGGCTCGAGGGGAACAGTTGGGCAACGAGGCTGAAGTCAGCGTGGCCCAAGAAGCTGCACTCACATCACTGGGCCTACCCACCGGCGGCGGGTCGACGACTGAGCCACCCACTCGGTCATGCGCTCCCCGTCAGGCCACATGGACTCGTTGGACCACAGCGCCCCGTTGACGTCTTCCTCGCGCTCCTCGTGATCGCTGCGGAGGTCGCGTACGACTGGTACCGAGTCGAACGCCACCTCTTGGCCGGGGATCGGCCTGTCAGTGGATGGTACAAGCATGTGGGTCTGGTACGATGGCGTATGGTTCGGGTACAACTCGTGGCTGTATGCTGGGGTCGGGTACGTGAGTACAGGGTAGGGCAGGCGACTTGGTGATGTTGATGGCTGGTCCTGGACTGTTGGTTCGGGTGCTGTGGGTTTGCTGGCCGACCCTCCTGCCTCCGGGTGGTCCTCTGGGAGAGTGGGCAGCGGGGTGGTCGGCGATGTTGGCGACACCGCACTCGGCCGCACAGCTGTTGCTGCCTGAGGCTGCGCAGGCAGCGCGGAGCAGCTCGCAGCCGGCAATGACACAGAATTAGCCCGGCCAGACCGCGAGAAGCTCCACCGGCGCCGATCCTCCTCCCGGCTTCGCACCGTGGTCAATCGCGTCCCGTCGAGTATCAGGAGGCGGTCGGTCTCCGGGTCGACATCCGTCGACGATCGCCTTCTCGGGATCCAGCTGCTCAGCGTTGACAAGATGGAATGGTTCTCTGGCGTAGCGGCGATTGATCCGCCCATGCTTGAAGTCGACCCTGCTGACGTCGTGCGCGCCAGGGGAGCCAAGGAAGGCGGGGCAGGTGTTGTCACTGGGGCGGGTGCCGCTGCCTTGACCGCCTTTTGAGGTGCCTCTGGCTGCAGGTCCAAGGAGCGATATGGCTTCAGCTCTGCATCACCCCTCGGCCGAAGCAGCGGAGGGTGAAGCAGAAGATGTGCGTTGGAATTGGTATTGTACGACGCTCGGTCCGATACGACACCGATGACCAGAATCCGCACATCTTGGAGATGGACCACGACGCGCATCTGAGTTGGGTAGTCGCCCAAGTTGCTCTGGTGTCTGGATATGAGTATGAGCATGTGGGCTGAAGTTCCACTACTCACTTGAGCTCGTCATAAATCTCCAGCGGATTGAACGTGCGCGAGTAGATGCGGTCAATCGCCGCCGAGCCGTTGCGTCTGAACGTAAGAAACCGTGTCCAATTCTCGTGGTGCGTGCACCCGACGGCACGGTGATCAATCCAGCCGAGGACACGAAGGAACGCTGCGCGCCACGAGTCTTCGGGGAGCTTGTACCGTTTCCAGCTGGGGAGGAAACGGCGGTCGAAGGCCTCGTGCCAGATATGGTCGCGCCAGCGGCCGAGTTCGAACCGCTCTAGAACCCATTTGGCCGGGGCACGAACCAGCACATCGAGGAAGAGTGCGCCGTCATCGGCTGCGAGGAGATGTGAGATGGACGGCAGCACCTCGAGCGCTGTCGGGTATGGTGGGCCGCGCCGGAGCGCGTCGCGGATCACTGGACGCAGCGGCGTCAGGTGCGAGTGCGTGAGCTCGTGGATTGCTGAATGGAGGGAAAGGAACTGGATGACATCGGGTAGGGGCAAGTACCTGGTGGGTGAGCGATCTTCGGCGAGTTGCGTACCCACGCCGCGATCTGGCTCAGAATGTCGCCGGGGAGGTCGAGCAGCCCGAGCTGTGACGCATGGTCATCGTCGCGCTGCTTGCCCTTGGACGAGGTGCTTGCTGTTGCCATTGTAGGTGGGGACAGCGTCGCCCACGCCCCGTTACCACGGCGTGTTGAGGTGGCGAGATCTGTTAGTGTTGTTGCTGCTGTGGGAGGGTGATGTGACACCGCAAGCCTCTTCGTGGCAACAACATCCGCCAGGTCTCAGTCGACCGTGCCTGGACCTGGGGTCTCCGCACTCGTCATGAGTCGGCCATTTTGCCACCGCCACACACAGCCCGGGTCGCAAACTCCGTCTCTCTCGGCACGTCTGGTCGTGACGTGCATCCAGCGTTGTGAGACTTAAGACTTCCCAGCAACATTGACAACACCAACCAACATGTCGACCGCTTCGCTCCGCAACGCCGTCGCCCCGACGCTGAGGCGCACGCAGCTGCGCGCCGCCAGCCCCGTGCTCGCCCGCTTCGCGTCCTCGGACGCCTCGAGCTCGGCCGACCAGCCCGCCGCGTCGACGTCCGCCCCTGCGGGCCAGCTGCCCATGTCCTGGAGCGACTACCTCGCCATGCGCAAGCGCCGCAAGCAGTGGTCGACGCTCACGACGCTCCCCACGACTGCTGGTGCCCTCTTTGCTGGTATCATGTACTTTAGCACCGTGCAGCCCGAGTTTGGAGGGTTCGACCCACTGTGAGTGGAGGCCGTTGAGAGTGCTTGGGTGGCTCAACTGACGGTGCAGTATCATCGCCGGTGGTGGAACGTGAGTACTACTGACTATGGTGGTGGTGTAGTAGCTAACCTGGGTGTGCTTGACTCGATACAGTGTCGGATCTACGCGTAAGTGTCTTAGAGGCCGAGGTTTGGCGTGAGCGGTGTGTTGTGGAGCTTGTGAACCCCGGTACACCGGGCAGATTTGAGCGTGGCGAAGGCGTCGGGCAAAGGGGGCATTGAGGGCCGCACCGGCAACATTGCGATGCTTGATGGTGTCGTCGCGAGTACAGGTCCAGTGACAAAGGTAACCGAGTCAACGGCCTTCCTTTGGCCCCTTCCTCGCCTTGCCTTCCTCACCTATCTCCGTCAATGTGCCGCCCACCCACCCACCCTTCCGCCGCTGCGCGCGCTTCACTCTCACATCCCCGCTCACACCTCAGTCCTCGGCTACCTCGTCGGCCCCTCCGTCGGCAACGGCATCTTCAGCCTTACCCACCCAAAGCTCGCCCGTGGCAACCCCTCGCCTCTCGAGATCATGGACCGCGAGTTCTACCACAGGATAAAGGCCAAGCGTGCCGACCCTAGCCGCCAGAGTGTCAACAACCCCGCCCCAGACTTTTACGGCGAGAAGGTGCGTGTGGAGACGGGAGTGGTCGGACGTGTGGCGGTCGACTTTGTGCTAACCTCGTCTCTCTTGTGCCACTCGGTACCTTGCCTACCTTCTCGTCCCCCCCTCTAGATTGTCTCCCTTGCTACATACCGCCGCTGGCTCAAGGACCAGGAGGCGTACCGCCGCAAGGCTGCCCACGGTGTGGACCTCGAGGCTTGAGCTGCTGGTAGCCCTGCCGTGTCCTGGACGTCCTGCCTGAGTCACCCGTCATGAAGAAATGCATAAGCCGAACCGTAGCACTCTTATCATCACTCAATATGCGACTATGCATGCTCCATTCTCAATGAGGGGGTGGGTGGCGGGGTTGGTGGCGGCCGGTGTTCCGTTGCTACCTACAGTAGCAACAATGTCGGCGTCACGGCCGTAAAGGACGAGCAGGGTGGGAGCGAGCCGACGATGACGCGGAGAGAGACGGGTCAGCTGGAGCCTAAGCAGTCATCGGCGTATTTCGCTTGCCGATTAGGGTCAAGTTGTAATGCACATTAGCGGGATCAAATGTACCCCGCGCAGCTGCGCTTCGAAACATCTGGTCCCTCATTCGCTGGTTTGACTGTTGTCGGCTGTATGCCCCGAAGTTGTCCGCCGAGTTGCGGTGAAATGTCCGGTGTCACCCGGCTGTGACTGGGCGCGAACCAACCAAACCGTCACCATTGACGAGTGTCAGCAGCAGCAGCTAGCAGGCAGGCGACACACCCACCCACGCCCACACGCCCACACCCACCCTAGCCTCCTACTACTCCTCCTCGACAAGACACGCATACTCTCCTCCTCTCCTCAAACCCAACTCACCACTCCTCGCCCTCCCCCCGGTCCAGCCGCATCCACGACGACGACCTCCACAAAGATGATGCGCTCCACGTCCTCTGCCCTCCGCCGCGGCGTCCAGCTCGCCCAGCTCGCCCGCCCCATCTCCACCACCGCCCCCGCTGCCTTTGCCCAGCCCGCAGAGGCGTCGACCCCTGCGGCCGGCAAGGCCCCCGCCATCAAGGAGTTCAAGATCTACCGCTGGGTGAGTAGCCTCCTGGCCTGGCGCGGTGCGTGGGCGGGTGACCGCCCAGTGACACTCGCCGGCTCGGCCTATGACAATTTGCGCATCGCACCGGCTAACGCACGCGCAGAACCCCGACACCCCCTCGGAGAAGCCCAAGCTCGAGTCGTTCAAGATCGACCTCAACCAGACCGGCCCCATGATGCTCGACGCCTTGGTGAGTTGCCAGCGGCCGGCCAGCCATCTTGGATGGGTAGCTGACCCCCCTCGCAGATCAAGATCAAGAACGAGGTCGACCCCACCCTTACTTTCCGCCGCTCGTGCCGTGAGGGCATTTGCGGTTCGTGCGCCATGAACATTGACGGTGTCAACACCCTTGCCTGCCTGTGCCGCATCGACAAGGACACCAGCAAGACCACCAAGGTCTACCCCCTTCCCCACAGTGAGTGTTTGCTCGTGTTTGCTCATGTTTGGGGTATCACCATTGCTCACACCCCCCCAGTGTTCGTCGTCAAGGACCTCGTCCCCGACCTTACCCTCTTCTACAAGCAGTACAAGTCGATCCAGCCCTACCTCCAGAACGACAACGTTCCCGAGAAGGAGTACTACCAGTCGCAGGAGGACCGCAAGAAGCTTGACGGCATGTACGAGTGCATTCTCTGCGCCTGCTGCTCGACCTCGTGCCCATCCTACTGGTGGAACCAGGACCAGTACCTCGGCCCCGCCGTCCTCATGCAGGCCTACCGCTGGATCGCCGACTCGCGTGACGCCTACTCCGCAGAGCGCAAGGAGCAGCTCGAGAACTCGATGTCCGTCTTCCGATGCCACACCATCATGAACTGCTCGAGGACATGCCCGAAGGGTCTCAGCCCAGGTTCGTATGCGCGCGTTACGATGTTGTTTTGATGCTAACGACCGCACAGGTGCTGCCATTGCGGCGCTCAAGCTCGAGATGGCGACCGGCAAGAAGGCATAAACGACGCAAAATGTTTGTACGCGTGTCAGACGCGAGTAGTTTGGTGGCACAGCATGTATTATTCGCCTCTACGGGGAGCTGGGGGGGGGAATATTTGGAGTTGTGTTGTTGGAACGGGAAGAGTGGGATCTTGGATGTGGACGAGGAGGAGGAGGGTGGGGGGAGTGGCGGGGGTGGTCTACCACTCTGCCACAACGCGGCATTCGGGCTTACTTACAAACAACCGCCTGAGAACAACCCGTCCATGCGCACTGGTACTGATCTGCACAATAACCTCAAAGGGTACAGAGAGCCGTTGAAACGCGGAAGCGACGAGTGGACGAGGAGGAAGAGGAGGGGATAGAGTGGGTGTGGCGTTGGCCGGCCACCCTGCCACCACGCCTCCATTCGGCTTGCTGACAACAGGTGGGGCCCAGCCCGCGCACGGGACGCTGGTCCAGATCTTCAGAGTAGCCTCAGACAGTGCAGGGCAGCCCCCAGATCGACCCGTTGGTGGAACATGACATGTGGCAGGCGAGTGGCGCTCGGCGATGCCACAAGGAAAACGGTCGCGTTGATCTTCGAACATAACTCTGTTGATTGACCGCAGGGCGACGGCTTTAAGCGTCTCGTGCCAGAACGCCGGGGCGTACTAGCTCTCGCAACCCTACCCGAGGCGCCGGAGAGACTCCTGGGACATGGCAGAGTGGCGGTGACGTGCAATGCGAAGTGTTGAATCACCAGACCCCGTCCAACGTCAACGCGTTTGTACGGAAGCGCCACACACCCTCAACACACAAATACAGATGCATGATGGGCCCAATATCTAATGCTGTGGTCACTACACGAACTCTAAAGGTTCTCGTCGTCGTCGGCCTCGATGAGCGCCGCGTAGTCCTCGTAGCTACCGAAGACGGGCATCTCCTTGCGCTTCTTGCGGCGCTCCTTGCGCTCCTCGCGGCGTTTGCGCTTGGCACCCGCAACCTCGTCCTCGTCCTCCTCGGGCTCGTCATCCGAGCCACCAAGAACCACGTCCATCTCGTCTTCGGGGATGAGGTCGTCGTCGTCCTCGTCAAAGTCGGGGAACGGCTCGTCGTCAGAGTCAGAGTCAGAGTCGGCCGCCTTGCCCTTGCCCTTCTTGGCTGATGGGACAGGCTCGTCCTCCTCATCATCCTCGTCCTCATCCTCGTCGTCGTCATCACCGTCCTCCTCATCGTCGTCAGAGTAGTCGACGTCGATGTCCTCGTCGTCCTCGTCGCTGTCGTCGCTGATGCCCAGGTCCTCGCCGGCCTTTGGCATAGAGGCCTTCATCGCCTTCCAGATCTCGGCCTCCTCGGGGTCGCTCTCAGAGTCGTCGTCGCCTCCCTCGACCTCCTCAGCGTCGGAAGCAGCCTCAGAGGCCTCCTCGTCATCGTCGACATCGACAGCCTCGTCGTCGTCGTCCGAGAAGTCCATCTCCTCTGCGTCCTCGGCCTTGCCCTTCTTCTTGCCCAAGGCCTCTTTCCTGGCGAGCTTGGTCGAGAAGAACTTGTGGAAAAAGAGCTGGTCGACAGGGACGTCCTCGACCTTCTTGCGCCAGAAGGCCTCCGAGTTGACAAAGCCGTCCTCGCCGGTACGAGGACCGCGGGTACGTGTGACCATGCCTGTGCGGTCGAGAGCAGCCGCAGGCTGCATGACACTGGCACCCTTGGGCTGCACAGTCTTCTTGGGGTTGCGGTAGACAAACTTGTCGAGGAATGAGATAAGGGTGTTGAGGGAGATGTCGGGCGATCCAGTTACGGGCTGGCCCATGAGCAGCTGCGAAGCCTGGAGGGAGACAGATGGGTGGAAGTGATTGACGAGGGGCATCAACTCCCAGAGGCACGATGTATCGGCGTGGGCGAACAGAGGGTCACGCTTCTTGCCGTCGTACTGGTTGCCAACAGCCGCAGCAGCAGCAGTGGAGCTCTCCGCGGCCACCTTGGCCGCCTTGCCATCCTCTGGCGCGTCGACGAAGTGCTCCTCACCGTCATCTTCGGGCTCGATCAACATACGGCGAAGACCCGGAGTGGTCTCAAAGAGCTCGCCAAGCAAGTAGAGCGCACCGCAAATGAAGGGAGGCTGGTGGAGGCCGAGCATCTGGAGGAGACGCTTGACAAAGGACATGACACGGGGAAGGCTGTTGTCGACCTTGAGTGACTTGAAGAGAAGGTTGAGGTACATGGCCTGCTTAGACGAGACCAACAGGCGGGGGTCGAACAGCGAGTCGTAGAGGGTGCGGTAGTAGCGATCCGTAACGGCCTGGCGAGATTGGCAGATCTGGAAGATGAGCTGGAGCGCCTGGATCGAGGTGTTGAAGGTGCCCGTGTGGCAGACCTTGAACAGAGTCTCGAGGTACTTCGCAAACATGTCATCGTCGATCTTGGCGAAGGGGAGGGCACGGTTGACACCAGTGAGGACGGCCGCGACCAGCTTGGCCTCGGCAGCCTCAACGAGCTCCTCTTTCTCAAGAGCGGCCTTGTGGCCACCCTTGGGCTTGGCACCCTTGCGGCGACCGCGCCACTTCTCCACCTTGCCGGTAGCCTTCTCAAGCTGCTCCTGGTCGAGGGTCTCGTCGCCGACGTTGGCACTCTCCTCGCCCTTCTTCTGCTCCTCGCCAAGGAGCTCGCGGAAGACCTCGAAGTAGACCTCGACAAGGCGTCCAGCGACGTCACGGTCCTTTGACGTCAGGGTCATCTGGTTGAGGGTGATGAGGCCATAGTAGCGTCCGTGGTTGGCAGTTCCCTTCTCGACGGTCGGGGCGCTCTTCTTCTCCTCGGCGTCAAAGCGCATGTGAGCACCCGAGTTGGCCGAGCCGGCAGCACCAGTCATCTGGGTCTTGAGAACGATGGCCGAAACCTCACGCGCAACCACAGCCTTCATGGCAGGGTGAACCTGCAAAAGCTGGAGGATGTGGTGACTAGCCTTGGAAGCCACGGAGCGGTCGTTGTCGCCGAGCTTGTTGACACCGAGACGCAGCAAGTTCTGCTCCTGCTCGGCGTTGCCAGCGAGAAGGCGGAACACGATGTCCATGGCCTTGGTGCGGATGTAGGGAAGGGTGTCGTGGGTCAAAGCCTCGATGATCTGGAGGATGTTGAAGAACCACTTCTTGAGGAAGTCCTCGAACGCGTAGACCAGGAGATGACGGTCGGTGATATCGGGGTGAGCCAGAAGCGGCTGGTCGGCGAAGTATCTTTTCTCGTCAGCTCTTGCTGTTGACCCCACCGTAGCACTCACCGAAGCTTGCCAGCCTCCTTGCCGCCGCCAGTGACCCACCAGTCTGCCAAAGCGCGAACGGTGGCCATGCGCTCGTCACGGCCACCACCCCCACCAGGAGCGCCATCACGCCAGCCAGCCATGGCACGCAGCTTCTCGATCTCCTTGACTGCGTGGACAGGGCTCTCGCGCACAAGAAGCACCAGGGCGGACAGCTTGTCCTGGTGTGTACCGGCCGAGAGGATCTCCGAGACGAACCTGGCGTCGGCTGCCGAACCGCCGCGCTGAGGAGCAGGGAGGTTCTCGAGCAAACGCTCGCCGCGCTGGCGGAGGTTGTTGAGGATGTGAGGGGGCACCTTTCCGAGTGGCTTGGAGGGGGCCGCGAGTTCGGGGACCAGGCTGGACCAGTTCGGGACGGCAGGGACACGCTGGGGTATAAGTACATGCCGCGGGACCTCGACTCACGTTGCCACTCTTGGGTTCCGGGTCTGAGGGCTGGAGGAGAGACGCGGGAGCCGCCTTCGCGGGTGCGGCCTTCTTCTCTGGCACGGCCTCCTCCTCGTCCTCCTCGTCATCGTCCTCGTCCTCGTCCTCGTCCTCCTCATCATCCTCCTCGTCTTCCTCGTCCTCGTCCTCATCCTCGCCCTCGTCCTCATCCTCGTCCTCGTCTTCCTCCTCCTCCTCTTCATCATCACTCTCCTCCTCCTCTTCCTCATCGTCGAGCTCAGGCTGCTGGGCGCCAGCGGCCGCAAAGTCGAGACCCTTCATGAAGTCACCAAGGGCGGCCTTGAGAGACTTCTGCACATTCGTTAGCCTCCAGCAACACCACACCCCATCCCACTCACCTCGTCCGTCTTGGGGCCTCCCTTGGACGCAGGCACATCGTCCTCGGCATCATCGTTGTCGACACCAGCGATGAGCTCAATGTCTTCCTCGTCGCCGCCGAGGTCCTTGATCGCCTGGCGGAGTTCGTCGCTGATCTCGCCGCCTTTTGTCGTGGGGGCAGCCGGCTTGGCCGACTGCTTTGGCGCCTTCTCGGCGCCCTTGTGGGAGCTTGTCGAAGACTTGCCCTTGCCCATTGTTTGTGCAAGGTTGTAGGACAGTTGACCACAATCAAGAGCTGCGATGGCTGCTCTTCGGTGGTCAGAAATCTCAGAAATCTTGAACAGCAGAGTGCGGGGAAAAATACGTGGAAATTGCCAAAGGTCAGTCACGTGGCTTATCACTCCTCCGCCTCCGACCCTTGGCCCGTCGGCAGCTCACATCGAGTATCATGGTGGTCCTCCATCGTGCGTTTGTCGCGTATCGTCCTCATCCTCGTCGTCGACAGCAGCAACATGGTCCTCAACATCAGGCCACTCGTCTCAGCGCCTTTGGGTGAGTGCATTCGATACACCCAGAGATACTCGAGAAGCGGAGGCTCACCTCACACAGCGGGCTGCTGCACGGTCCTCTCCGTCTTCGGCTTCATTATCCTCTTCGGTGAGTACCCAACCTCTCGAAGTCGAGGTCGCATCCTGACGCGTATTAGCTTTCGGATCCTTCTATGGTCGTCACGCCGCCGCCCTCACCGAGTCGACGAGCGACCCCGACAACCCAGACTTCGTCGCCAAGGTGTGCTACACTGCAGCTTTCGTCTATGCTGCCTTTATCGTGTTCTGTGGCCTACAGGTACGTTCTGCAATGGAGCTTGGCGAGAGCAGCTTGCCTCTATTCCGCGTTCAGATGAAGACAGGAAGCCGTGGTTGGCATCTGGCGATGCCGAACAAGCACGGCGCGCTCTTCTTGACCACCGACTCTGAGCCCTTCCCCCCGCCTCACTCGCTAACACTCCCTGCAGCTCACCGTTCACCAGCGCTACCCTCGAGGAGTGCAGCTGTAGATGTTAGAGAGCCTTCAACTTCAATGCATTTGTATTCTAATGGCCACTGTAGTGCTACTTACCTGCTCCTGTCGTCATAGCTGGATGTGAGCTGGATCGATTTGATCCCGTGAAGTCACAAGTTGCCTCTCAACGGACAACAAAGCTGTCACCAACAACGAACTCTGCACGCCGTATTCTCATCAACCAACACCATGCCAGTAAAGCGTTCGGGAGGAGCACCATCGGGTGCTCCCAAGCGAACCCGCTTCGCCTCTCCACCTCCCGCAGCCGGCCCTTCGACGACACGGTCATCTGCCGAGCCAGATGACGAGGACCAGTTCTTGGATGCCGACATTACCGAGTCCAATCGCAAGGCCAAGTCGAGGGAGAAGCGTGCGCTACGCGACCAGGATGGCTACGGCTCAGACTCTTCTAACGAAGAGGGAGAGAGCGTTGTGCCAAGTCGACGCCCAGGCGCCAAGGACGACGAGGACGACGATGTCGATATGTTCGCCGACGAGCCTGCCGAGGACGACAAGGGCAAGGGCAAGGAGAAGGCGAAGGAGTTCATGGACCTCAATGAGTTTGAGGGCCAGGAGTTTGGACGCAGTAACGCCAACGATGACGATGACTCCGACAGCGATATCGACGAGGCCAAGAAGAAGAAGACTGGCCTGGACGGCGACATGGGCGTCGACATCACGCCCTTCAACATGAAGAACGAGATGCAAGAGGGTCGTTTCACTGCCGACGGCGAGACGTACGTGGAGAACGACAAGGACCCGCACGAGAAGCACGACAACTGGCTCGACGATGCCAACAAGGAAGCCATCAAGAAGGCCCGCCGGGCACATCGCGAGCGGGAACGTGTTGAGCGCGAGAGGGAGCAGCGCGAGGCGGACATTGAGGGTGCGGCCGACACTGAAGAGAAGGAGCAAAACCTTCTTCGCCAGGCTGTCGACCTGATGGAGCGTGGAGAGACTGTGCTGGAGGCACTGCAACGCCTTGGAAAGGATGTCGAGGCTGCCAAAAAGAAGGAGGGGGCTGGCCCGAAGAAGAGCTGGGCTGAGCGACAAAGGGAACGCAAGGCGTTGATGGCGGAGAATGCCAGGTGGGTGATGGCTTGCAGTTCTTTGCTGATAATCACAGCGACCCAACACATACCGCCAACCCGTTCACCAACCTGTCCAACATCGTGTCAGCTCTGTCGAGCATCAGCAACTTGGACGTGTACTCGTTATCCCGCGAGGCTATCCAGCGTATGCTGCCAAGGGAGCAGGCGGATGAGGCAGCCGCGCCAGCCGCGCCGCGCCCACCACCTGACACGAGGCAGCTCGAGTACCGATTTTCGCTCAACTACATGCGCACGCTCCCCGAGGCGCAGCGCCCTGTCGAGCGAGAGGTGTTTGGTAAGTCCCCCGAGTATCAGAGTATCGGCGTATCTGACTTGGCCAGGCCCATTCCCCATCATGCAGCTCCGAGGCTGGAAAGCCACTGGGTTCTTCGGACCTAACTGCGAGAACATTGAACTGCGGGTGGTCAAGCCGGATGAGGGCGAGCAGCCGTGGGGGCTGTGGGGAGACATTATCGGTGCATAGATCATTGGCTTTGTATAGCCACAGATGGCAGAGTCGCATGACGCGATCATCTATCCTTGCGAGTCTCGTCGGCCACAGGTGCGGCAAGCAGAGGGTCGGAGGGCGGTGCGTTCTCCGGGTTGGTCTTGACCCGCGTCATCTCCATGACAAACCTGGGTGTCAGAGGTGCACGCCTGCTTCACGAACCAAATCATGGCGAACCAGAGGAGGGTGCTGGTGAAGAGAAGGAAGAGCACATGCTTGTTCCAGTTGGAGACGTAGGCGGTGAACGTGAGGCAGAGGATGAGGAGGAAGAACGAGATGTTCATCGCTAGTATCAGCGTAGTCCGGGCAAGATAGCCAACTCACCAATAACAAGAGCAGAGTTTACTCCAGGCTTGAATCTGTCAGCCGTGCCGTCAGAGCGCACTCACCTCCCAGATCGACTTGGCGAGCAGGCCGAGGAAGCCCAAGTCGTCGAGGTTGATGCCAGCGCTAGCTGCTTCCGGCGCCGCAGGAGCAACCGGAGCGGCATCTTCGTGCTTCTCAACAGGTTCGGGAGACGGCGACGGCGAGTTTGTCGTGACCATTGCTTGGTAGCGTGGATGAGGTTATCGGCCAAGATGAGGATACTAACCAGCGCACCGACATTTCAGCCAGAAGACCCCCGTCAGCGTCGCGCGCGTCAACAGCGGAGATGTCTTAATCTCCACACCACGTGACAATCCAAAAGTTGAAACCTGCCATTCTTGAAGCTCAACCAAGATTGAGCCGTGAGATGAACGCTGCTCTGCTTCAAACAACACCACGCCGGCAACAAAGGACACCATCGGCACCATGCCGTCGTCCCTCGCGAGCCAGCTGCAAAACATTGCGTCGGTGGACGCATCGCGTCTCACCTCGCGGTACGGCCAGCCGTCGTCCAAGTCGTACCTCTTCCCGCCAAAAGTCGCCGAGGCGCAGGACCTCGATGCCGTCTTCGCGCTCGCCCAGTCGGGCTTCGACGAGCTGCTGCATCTCGACCCCGAGATCGAGGAGTTTGAGGCCGAGCTCTTCTCAGAGGCCGCCAAGCGCACCGACCGCATGATGCTCAACAAGGAGGAGAATGAAAAGCTCGACGTCACACTCGGCCGCTGCCTGCGCCGACTCGGCAAGTGGGTCGGCATCATGGCCGGCGGCAAGTGTATCGAGTGGCTCGTGAGGCGATTCCGGTGAGTATCGACGTGTGGGCCAAGTCGGGTTGCGGGGCTAAGACTTACACTGCAGCGTTCACGAGTTCAACACCGAGGTACTCCTCCAGGTTTTCCTCCCATACCATGACTCGCCCAACTTTGCGCGCATCCTCGCCATCCTCTCCCTCCCCACCTCCTCGGCATACTCTGCGCCGTTCGCGCCGCTCGTCAAGGCCGCGCAGCAGGTGCCCCGCGAATACATCACCACGGCGGTGTCGTCAACCCGTGACCCATCCCTCCGCCTCCTCACGGACGTTGCCGAGTCGGTCAAGATTGCCGTGGACGAGAAGACTGTCCACCGTGCGCTTCTGGCTTTCTGGACCGCGACCCTTGTCGACCTCCTGGAGCGCACGCGTTCGTCCAACGGGCGTATTGCTGAGGGTGTGGTCAAGGTCCTTGTGGAGACGTTCGTGACCCTCCTATCCACTCCTCACACCGGCCCCGAGGTCAACGCCGCCATCTACCCCCCTCTCGTGCTCCTTACCCGGACGGTTCAGCTCTCGGACCCAGCATTCCTGGCCATTATTGAGTCGCTCCTGACGCCCAACTCGGGTGCCAACCCCTCCCAGCGCCTCCTCACCCTCCTTGTCATCCTTGACCAGCGCAAGGGCTGGGAGGGCGGCCTGGGCGACGACGCTGCGGCAAACTTGGCCAAGATTCCTCAGATTGGCGACCTCCTGGTCGCTGCCATTGATAAGTACGGCTTTGTCGAGGCTACCAAGGCTGTGGTGGCTGCCCTGGTGGAGAAGTGAGTCTCCCTTTAGTAGCAAGGCTAACCCGTAGCGTTACACTCTCACAAGAGACGCTCACAAAGCTGGTGGACTACCCTGCGCTCGCTACCCCGGTTGTCGAACTCGCCGTCGCCAAGCTCCTTGAGGCCCCGGCCGAGGTCCACTCTATTGCTCGCCCCCTCCTCAGCACTCTCCGCCAGCGTCACCCCAACCTCACTGACGCAGCCGTTCTTGAGGCCTCAGCCAGTGCCCCTGTCGACCCTGCTCTTGTGCAGTGGACATCGGCAGAGAGTGCGTTCATCGATGTGCACTCGGCCGATGTCGCGAGCCGTGTCAGCGGCGTCAAGGAGATGTACGCGGTGGCCCAGGCTGCCGGTCTGAACTCGTCGAATGCCACCGAGGTCCTCGGCGACTCGGCGGACGAGACCCTGCGGTCGGCACAGTCGGCTATCCTTGCTCGCATTCGCGACACGGACGTCGCTGTTCTCACTGCAGTTTATGCGGAGCCCGACCTTCTTCTTGCCCTCCTCAATGGTGTGGACTATGTCGAGGCAATCACTCCCGCGTTCATCGCCTCGAAGCCGGTCCGCGAAGCCCTCGGTCTCCATCTGGACTTCCTTGCTTCTTCATACATCCCTGCTCACTCGGACGCTAAGAACAAGGTGTTCGAGAAGCTCCTGATCCCCAACCTTCTCGCTACCGAGGAGCGCCGCGCCTTTGGCCCCGAGCAGTGGTCCGCGGTTGTCAAGGCCTCCCGTCTTCTGGACCGCGTCCAGAGCGTCGCTGCTATCAAGGCGACAAGGGATGAGCTGGTCAAATTCAACCAGGATCTCATCAAGTCGCTCACTCGAGGCATTGCCTCCAGCGGCGACATCGGTGTGCACGTCGACGCACTCATTGCCAACCTGTCGATGGCTCTCCCTGCCGCTCGCCTTCTTGCGTCTCTCACTCTCGCTGAGCTGATCACTTCTGCTGGCGGCTACCAGCACGTCGTGGCGGCCCGCTCTCTCACTGCCCTCCAGTCGCACCTGGCTGGCAAGCAGATGCGTGACATTGAGCAGGTCGAGAGTCCGCTTGCTGCCGACCTCATCAAGGCCGTTGTCAGCAAGCCCGCGCTCGCCAAGACCCAGCAGCGCGCTTACCTCGCCCTGCTCACCTCGGCTGTTGCCCTCAAGGAGCCTACCGAGGCCCAGACGAACTGGCTCAACGACGTTGCCAACGAGTCGACCGAGGCTCAGACTCGCATCATCACCCACTCCCTCTACCGCTGGGCTAACAGCGCCAACCTTTCGGCAGCTGTGTCCCGCCACCTTCTCCAGGCTGTCCTCTCTCAGCTCGGTGAAAATGCCCTGATCTTCCTCGCTTCCGTTTGGACGGGTCAGGTCGAGTCTTCGCTCCGTGTCGCTGCGCTCCGCCATGCCACGGCCTTTGTCAAGGCCTACACTGGCACTGCCAAGGCCACCGACTTCCAGGTTATTGTTCCTGCTGCCCTTGTGGCCCTCCAGGACTCGGCCAAGCCCGTCCGCGAGGCGACTGCCGCTCTCCTTCGGGCCATTGCCGTCATGCCCCAGTCGGGCAGCGCGGACATCTACGGTCTCGACTCCATCTACGGCTCGCGCTCCGACCTGGTGCAGCTTCTCAAGCCCTCCGACCTCTCAAAGTACCTCGAGGCGATCATCAATGCTCTCGACGACATGGTCATCGACGCTGGCCGCCTTGCTGCGGTCCACGCCTCTGTGCTCGACTCGCAGAAGAAGGACAAGAAGGAGGTCACCCACCGCCGCGATGTTGTGGACTGGCTCATGTCCCACGTCCTGGCCTGGAGGTCTGATGCTCCCCGTCGTTCTCTGCTTTCTTCTCTCGCGCGTGTCGTTAACGTTTCGAGGCTGTACGGCTCGCTTCCCCTCCTCACTTCGCTCATTGCGCCTGGCAAAGACGAGAGCGCCTGGCTGTCACTGCTCCCTGCTACGCACAGGAAGGAGTACTTGGACCTTGCTTTTGGCTCTTTCACTGCTCGCCACGTCTCTGCCGTCAACGAGAACAACAGCGAGTCGTGGGCGTTCCTTCTCGAGCTTGTTACCTCGTCTCCTATGCCCATCATTCTCGAGCTTCGCGCGATTTCGCTTGTGCGCCTCACCGACGGCCTGTTTGCTGCTATTCGCTCGCCCCTCAAGCCCGAGTACGTCGAGGCCCTTATCCGTTCGCTCCACTCGCTCTCCTCCGACGACAACCTCACCTCGAAGGATGCCCTCTCCAAGCTCGTGCTCGCGCCTGCTGAGATTGTCACTGTTCTTGACGCCCTTCTGGATCCTTTCGAGTCCCCTGTGCACCGCAAGAAGGCCAAGACGGACGACGATGCCGACAGGACTGAGCAGGCCGTTGCTGACCTCACCGTCTTTATCGAGTCGCGTGACTGGAAGGCTCTGCCCGGCGACGCCCCCGTTGTTGCTTCGCTTATGGGCGTGCTTGCAACGGTTCTGTCCAAGCGCCAGGCTATCAAGGAGGGTGTCGACTACCTCGAGCAGGAGGTTCTTGGCGCCATTCTCGCCCAGATCGAGCAGATCACCGACGCCAGCGAGATCCTGCGTGCTCGTGTTGGTATTGAGGTTATTGTCAAGACCATTCGCGCTTCGTCCAACCCTCGCACTGCGCAGCGCGCACTTCTCGTCGCCTCGGAACTCGCGCGTCTCATCCCTGACACTGTCCTCCACAATGTCATGCCCATCTTCACCTTCATGGGTAGCAGCGACCTGCAGCGCGACGACGAGTTCAGCTTTGGCGTTGTCGAGAAGACGGTCGAGCGGATCGTCCCTGTCATGGCCGCCTCGCTCAAGGACAAGGCGGAGAGCAAGCTCGACCTGTACACGGAGTCGCGCACCTTCCTCTCCATCTTCACCGACATGGCTGCGCGCCTTCCCAAGCACCGCACTTTGCCATTCTTCGTTCACCTTGTCAAGTCGCTTGGTGCTGAGGACTTCCTGGCACCCGTGTCCATGCTGCTTGCCGACCGTGGTGGCAAGGGCAAGAACGCGGTCAACGGCTCGCTTGAGCTTTCCCTCAGCCTTGCCTCGGCGTTCCCTCCTGCCCTCCGCACCGAGGTCACCCTTGACATCGTTCAGGAGGTCGCTCGTATTCTGAATGCTTCGAGCGACAACAGCAGCAGCAGCGATGAGGCCGAGAGCACCTCGTTCCTTGCCAACGGAGAGCCCAGCACTCGCCAGGCCACCGTTCTTCTCCAGCTTGCTACTGGCCTTGCCAAGCAGCTGGTTGGCCGTGTTACCCCCCAGCCTGTGGTTGAGGAGATTGTTTCTGCTCTCATTACGCTTGCTGCCAGCCCCGCGGTGACCGAGGACGTTGCCGACCAGCTCGACACCACTCTTTCCAGCGCCATGCAGCTGCTCTCGGTCGGCTCGTTCCTGGACATTACCGCGCGCATCCTCGAGTCTGGCAATGTCACAGACATCAGCCGTGCGCTCAACCTGTTCGCTACTCGCCTCCCTCTCATCAAGCCCGAGCTCCGCGCCAAGTCGGCGACGGCCATGGGCACAATCATCCGCCGCACCGCCCTGCTGCTGGAGGAGCGTGGCTCTGCCACTGCCAACGCCCTCGCCGCTCTCGAGCGTGTCGTCTCGACTGCGGTCAAGAGCGAGGACAGCCCCCTTGCCGCCATCACTCCTATCGTTGTTTCCACGTCCAAGGAGGGCGACTATGTCGAGGAATCGGTGTCGCTGCTCGCTGCTCTTATTCGTCGCCTCGGCTCGCGCGCCATTCCATTCATTCAGTCGGTCCTCGACGCGTGCTTGGCCATTACGCGCAACGCAAACTCGTCGCCGGCTGCTGTCGAGGCCAGCTTTGCCACCATCGCCACCCTTGTCGACACTGTGCCCACATTCGTCTCCAGCAAGCAGCTCGTCACCGTGCTCGGCGCCGCGGCCGAGTACCGTGCCACCGACGAGGCCGCCTCGTCGTCGCTCATCACCGCCATCGCCAAGCGCATCCCCACCAAGACGCTCGTACCCGTCGTCATGGAGCTGTGGAAGTCGATCCAGTCGGCGCCCGCGTCGTCGATCGAGGCCTTTTTCTACCTTCTCCGCCAGACCCTGCGCCACAGCGACTCCAAGGCCATCCCGAGCCATACCAAGCAGCTGTTTGCCTTCTTCCTCGAGGTGTTCGACATCCGAAACAAGGCTGGTGCGCGCATGGCGCCCGAGGCCGTCGACGCCGCCGAGACTTCGGCGATCAACTCGTTCCTCGAGCTGGTCATCAAGCTCTCCGAGGCTGCGTTCAAGCCCCTCTTCGTTCGTCTGTACGACTGGGCGGTCGTGGACCTCTCGGCCCCTGCTTCCGACGCCCACGTTGTGGCGCGCCGCAAGATCCTCCTCCGCGTCATGGACGGCCTGCTCGGCAAGTTCCGCCACCTGCTCACGCCCTACATGGCGACGCTTATGCCGTTTGTCGAGGAGCTGCTCGCCGCCTACTCGATCGGCGAGGTGGAGGACGAGTCGCTCTGGGCTCTGCTCCTGCGCGTGCTCGCGCACTCAATGGACGTCGACGACGGCGCGTTCTGGACCGACGCGACGCTGCTCAAGCTTCTCCCGCTCGTGGTGGAGCAGCTCGCCCTCTTCCCCAGCGTGACCGCCACGCCCGACTCGCCGGCCGCCAAGGCCCTCGCCGCCATGGCGGCGACGACGTCGTCCGAGGCCGCGCTCAAGAAGGTCAACAGCGCCATCTGCCTCGCGACGCGCGCCGAGGAGCCCAAGGCGCGCATGGCGGCGCTGTACGCGCTCGACGCGGCGTGGGAGCGCCACTCGGACGAGCTCATCCAGTTCGTGCCCGAGACGGTTGCCGAGTTCCTCGCCGAGCTGCTGGAGGACGAGAACTCGGAGGTCGAGGCGCTTGCGCGCAAGGTGCTGGCGCGCATCGAGGGTGTCACCGGCAGCCTCAAGGAGTATCTCGAGTAGGCGGAGGCGTAGGCGTACGCGTGTTTGTAACAACACTAGGATCATGCATGGATATCTATACAACAGAAAGTTGGCTAACATATGTGCTCTACCACCCACCACCCCCGACGCCGAGCCGGCGGTACTCTACGAGCTCGCACACGAGCTTGGACTTGCGCTCGTCTGGGGCGCCGTCCTCTGGCTCGCGCGGGCGCGGGATGCGGAGGCGGTACCAGTCGCCACCGTATGTCACGATGATGAGCTGTCTCTCGCGGCGCGTCTTGGCGGACGCCGGTTTCTCTGGCTTGCGGAAGCGTGCACGCGGCTGCGCCGTCCGCGCCGAGCCAGTGGACGGGCGCCGCTCGACGCCCACACCCGGGCCGCGGAACGTGCTCTGTGTCGGCGTCTCTGCGCGGCGCAGCGTCGGCGTCGCGGTTCTCGTGCTCGTCGCGTCCGACCCAAACGAGTGCCGCTCCTCGCGCGAGCCCATGCTCATCCCGCCTGTGGGCCGCCTTGGCCGCTTCTCTTCCACTGGCGGAGCCACGTCCTCCTCGACGTCCACCTCAATCCACGCGACGACGTACCGCTCCGCCTCGGGCTCCTTGTCCGCCTCCTCGTTAATGCGCATGCTCGGCACGCCAGCGGCCTCGGCCGCTGCACCAATCGCCCCGCTGAACGCATGTGGGTTCTTCCTCGGCAGCGTGTACTGCGCGTACGATGCTGTCGACGAGAAGTAGTTTGGGAGGGATAACGCTTTGGAGAGGCGGTTGCCAAGCGACTCTTGTATTCTGCGGTCAGTGAGGGACTGCACACTGGGCTCACGACTTGGCAGGCTTGGGGGTGCCTCCTCCCCCCTCCCCTCCCCAGATATGCACCGTGCCCTTATCGCTCCAGCCGGCCACACGGCCGCCTTTGCGCTTGGCATACTCTCTGCGTTTCTGGTCGTCGGCACCATCAGGAAAGAACGGTGCGTCCTCGAACACCGAGCCCCAGATTTGGGCGGGGTCGACGCCACGCCGCAACTCGGACTCGAGGGCGCCCCGCGCCGTGTCCCACACGCGGAGGAGCGTACCCCGCTCACTGGCGGTCACGAGGTGCGCACCCGTCTCGTTGCACGACAGCGAGAAGAGCTTGTGCGTGTGCGCCAGGAGGATGGGGGAGCGGAACGTGCCCGACGACGTTGTTGGCCCGCCGCCGACCGGCGCACATGGCGGGAGGTTGATCAGCTGTACATGGCCAGGCTGGCGGCCTGGAAGTGCAAGGAGTGTCGCACCCGGTGCTGTCGCGACGGCCGCAAGACCTAACGCAGCACGTCAGTGGTGCCGACTGGTGCGCCACCTGCCACTCGTCGCCTGACACGCCACTTACCAGCCTCGTTCTCTGCCGTCTCCCACTCGTTGATCTTGCGGAGCGTGAAGCCCTCTTTGTCTGCCGTGTACTCGTACGCAAATGCGCGGTGGAGGAGCACAATGACGACGGTGCGATGGCGCACGGCGATTCCGCGTATCCGCTCGCTGGGCGGCGTGAGGTTGCTTCCTTCCCTACCTCTAGCTCTACCCACCTGAACTCGAGCTCGGCGACTGGCGCGCCCCGGCCATCATGGTACAGCACGGCCTTGTTTGGTGGGAAGAGGGGGTTGGCGCCGCCGCCCTGTAGCACGATCAGTGGCGAGGCGGGGAGCGGGACCGCGCGCGCGAGCGTGCCAGCGAGGGCTGGGGCGTGAGCAGGGGGGAAAGGGGGGGGGGGGGGGGCGTTACAAAGCCCAGCGACGACACTCACTGCGCCGGCGTACCAGACCGAGAGGATATGTCCGCCAGACCTCGTACCCCGTCTCGGTGGCGACGGTGAAGATGCCCGAGTCGTGCGCGAACGTCACGCCCAAGATGGGTGGCGGGCGGAGCGTCGAGACCTGGTACCGTGCCAGCTGCATCGCGGGCGGGCGGCACGCGTGCGAGGCGGGCGTGCGCGACGATAGTGATGTTCTGAGGTACCGAGCTGCGTCTATGCAACAGCAGCGGCGCGGCGTGTGTCCAGGCGAGTCGGTGTCGATGTGCGATGGACAGAACGCGACAACACCGCACCTCGTCATCTACCGCAGGCAGGGGCTCGAGTGGCGGGCGGCGGCGAATCACGTGACTCCACCCACCGAACTCGCTCGAGCAAGATTGTTGCGCCGTAGGTTTCGCGCCGCGCCGTCAACATCGCAGTCGACATCTCGGTCGACACTTGCTATCCACAACAGCATCCAACGTTCCTAAAACCGACTCGACGCGACGAGCCGAGAACCGCTGAGCCGCATCCACCTGTATCTTACTTGCCCCACTCCACCCACCGCCCAACACACCACCACCATGTCCGACGACGAGCGCATGGGCGACTTTGGCGGCGACAACTACGACTATGACGGCGACGAGCCGGACCACATCGAGTGCGTGGGCTTGGGTGTGGGAGTTTTGCGCACCGCCCTGGCTTCTGTAACACAGTCCTGACGATCGCAGGTACGACGCCGAGCTGCAGGAGGAGGACGAGGCCAACGGCGACGACATCATCCTCGTGCGTTGTTGCGTGTCGCGCACCCGCACCCGCACCCGCACCCGCTGACCCGCCCCAGTCCGGCGACGTCCCAGACGACGTCAAGCAGCGCACGGGCAAGGCTGCCAAGGCTAACGAGGTCCGCGTCACGACGCCCTACATGACCAAGTACGAGCGGGCGCGTGTGCTCGGCACGCGCGCGCTGCAGATCAGGTGGGTTCTCTGTGCAGTAAGCAAGACGGCCCGCTCACACAGCCAGCATGAACGCCCCCGTCCTCGTCCCCGTCGAGGGCGAGACCGACCCCCTCGAGATCGCGCTCAAGGAGCTCGCGGCCAAGAAGATCCCCCTCGTCATCCGCCGCTACCTCCCCGACAACTCGTTCGAGGACTGGAAGGTCGAGGAGCTCATCGTCCAGGAGTAGAGTGCTCCATCGCCTCGCAGGGTGGTGGATGGCGTCGTAGAGTGGGCCATCGGTCGTCGTCGCATGTGTCTGGTTTCCTATGCATTGTATCTCGCTACGGTGTGTGTGGGGAAGAAAATGCTGTACAAGGGGCGACGCTCTACGCTCTATGGCTAGTCGGGCAACTCGCGGATAACGAGCCTCTCGAACCGGCTGTCTCGCCACCCATCGTGCTCGAGCCAGTCGAACAGTGCGTCCTCGGTCAGACCAAACACGCTCAGCTTGCCGTCGAGCGAGTCCTCGTACTCTTCGCCTCGCAAGCGTGCGCGCTCAATCTCACGTTCTGTGATGGCCTTGGTGGCCGCGTTGCGGCCCTCAAGAACGGAGAGAATTTCCTCGCGGTCTGGGTAGTAGAGTCTGCGTGTCAGATGGATCCCACAAGCAGCGCTTACCGTGGCTCCAGGATGCCGAAGATGGCCAGTGCTGAGCGGAAAATGTACCCGTCTCCATCGAGCACAATCTGGTCCCAAAGACGACAGGCAGCAGCGAACGGCACCTGCTCGACCAGCACTGAGCGGAAGTAGGACTCTGGTAGTCTCAGACCGAGGTTCTTGCAGTTGGCGTAGATCTTCGGGAACTGGTCCGCCTGGAGGTTCTCAAACACGCGATAGAACGCGTCAATCTCTTCCGTGTCGCTGGCCGTAAACGAGTTGAGGCACGGCCGGGCAAGGAAGTTGACCAGCGAGATGAACGCCACAGGTGCCGGTGACACAAGGAGGAACATGGCCGCGAGGAGATTGACGTATGGTGCGTATCCCAGACCGCTGTCCGAGCGGTACACCACCCAAGTACACAGCAGCTCTTTGAGGTCGTCGCGGATCGGGCTGCCCTGCTTGAAGATGTGCAGGATCGGCAATGTGTCGTCGAGGTCCTTTTCAATCTGTTCCAAGATTTCCTGAGGGAACCGGCCCTGTTCGAGTGCGCGTGCTGCCCGTGCAGAGTATGTCTTGTACGCATCTGGAGAGTCAGAAAAGCCAACGGACGCCGAATACTCACCTTTGTGGAGGGACAGGCTGTTGCCTATTGCCAGCGACCAAGCCTTGCCTCTCAGATGCTCGGGGCAGCCCTCGAACCACAGCTTGCGCAAGATGGGATCGGTCCGCACCTTCTGTGCACTGAAGTCCCTTCCTAACAAGGCCTCCCAGCGGGGCGTGACAGCCTGAAGGCGGCGCTCCTTCTCCAGCCGGAGAGCCGCTTCCCGCTTCCTGCGCTCGGCCTCGAGTTCGCGCGACTTCGCCATCATCGACTCCCACTCATGCAGGTGGATCTCATCTTCTGTCTTGTCCTTTGGCGGAAGGTGCTGGGGACGTGTCCTGGAAATGAACTTGTCAAGCGTGTTGGCCCCCTTGGCGCCAAGGCCATGCCCTTGCGGTGGCATGGCTACCGGCGCTCCAGTGACTCCGCCGGGTAGTGATGTGACCTGCGGAACGGGGACGTTTGGTTTTGTCGGCGACGATGGAAGAGGGAATGGGTGGGGGTGCGCTGGTGGGGCGTGTCGACGTGGTGTCGAGGTGCCAGAGCCGCCGGACGCTGACACTGACAGCGACGCTCTGGCCTCCGACGTGGCGGCCGTGCTCGCTCCGGCCGTGCTCGTTCCCTCGGATGATGGTGGGTCGGGATGCACTGGCAGAACCCCGTGGGCCTCTGGGTTGCCGTGGCTGTCGACACCATATCCGCCCCACGACTCGTGCTTGACGTGGCGGTTGGGCTTGGCTGCCGGATCAGCAGGGACGGTCTGCAGCGGCTGCGCGGAGGACGATCTCTCGGGCTCGGCGTCGAGCGATATCGACTCGAAGGGCGCTTCGTTGGGCGAGGCAAACTCTGTCGGCGGAGGGCTGTCGGGCACAGTCAAGGCCGGCAGGGAGTCGAGCACGCGGGCCGATGGTGACTGGTAGCTACGGGGCGATGCGGGGTCACGCGCGGCCGCCGACGGGCTGAAGGCGAGGGAGAGCGGGCGCGATCCGGTCGACTTGACCGGCGACTGGGTGAGCGAGCGGTGCGAAGACACAAGGGGGGAGGTGGGCGATGTGAGCGAGCTCGTCTCGGCATTATCCCGCTCGGCGAGCTCAAGCGGAGGGAGGAGCGGTGTGCGGCGCGATGTGAGCGACTCGTCCAAGCGGTCGGCCGCGATGGCGTGGGCGTGCGTCTTGCCGTTGCCGTTGGCGAGGAGCGTGCGCGCCATATCTCCGTTTGCTGGGGTCGGGGTTAGACGGTGTCGACACGCAGCAGCCATCAGGACTCACTATTGTCGTCGGCAGACAGGCTGATGTCTCCAAACTCGCCGTCGTCGGCTTCGGCTTCTGGCGGCTCAGCGCGTGCAGCAGGGTCGACGGGAGCCGCGGCAGGAGACAGCTCAGCACCAGCCTCGTCGGCGTGCTGCGAGTGACTGACGCCAATGTCACCGTCGTCGTCGTGAGGTGGAAGGGGTTGCGTCTCGTCGTCCACGACGGGTGCAGGCGCGTCGAAATCTGGCACCGCGCCTGGTGGTGCGGCAGGCGCAGCGCCGTCGTCAATGGCCAGGGTGTCGAGCATGCCTAGATCGCCAGCCGGGTCTGCGGCGCCAGCCGCGGGCGGGGAAGGGGCGCGTGCGAGTGGCTGCGGTGGCTGGGGCGGCTCCGGCGCGGCGGGCACCGGCACTGGCTCTGGCTCTGGCTCTGGCTCTGGCTCTTGTGCTGGCTCTTGCACTGGCACCGCTGGCTCGGCCACCTCGGCCACCTCGTCGATGCACTCCCCACCGTCGGCAGAAGCAGCGGCGACCGGCGGCTCCGGCGTCGCGGGGCGCGTGTGGTCCCGGCTCGGCGGCTACGTGTCAGTCCGTCCCAGCGCAGCACGTACCTCGCTCGGCGCCGAAGACTCTGTCGCAGGCGTCGCTGGTGCGGGCGACGGCGTCGAGGCAGCAGCCGCAGCGGCCTGCTTCTTTTGCTTGGTCTTCTTCTTGCCCATTGGTGTGATGGTTGTGAGATTAAGCTCTGCGACGTGTTGCTGTTTTTGATGTGACTGACGGCGTCGGCTCGGTCGTCGCTGGCTGCCTGCCGCCGCCGAGGGCCGCAGTCGTCGCGTCCTCGCTGCGTCAGTGACTCGCCAGGCCGTGCCTGAGTCACCATCTGCCTCCACCCAGCCTCCTGTTCTCCTGCTACATGCATTCGACTTGTTGTCAGATTGATCACCAGCACACACTGCTGCATGCATAAAGACGAGCAAGGCGCATCTCAGAGACACATGGGCGCCAATGGTCAAAGTTCTATACACGGATGCATATACAGATGGGAAGAAGACATGATCGGTGTGATTCCCCATGCTCGTGCGATATCCCGAAGGCATGCATCGTTCATGGATACTTGGCATCAGCGTTGTCTTGTTGGATGGGCCATGTCGTGGCATGCTTCCTCGCAGTTCGTCATCATGTGCCACGGAGGGATGGCAGGCCTGGTTCTCTGGTGCCATCATGGCCATGGCGCCACCGTCGTCTGCTGTAAACAAGCGGCGGGACGACTGGTCGCTTGCTTGCCCACAGTCTGCGTCGCTCGCCGCCGCCCGAATATACCGTCCCCCTTCGGTGCTCAGCCCCACTCTCCCCCAAAATCGGCGCAGAAGTACACCGCCACCGTAAGTCATCTTTGGGAACCAGAGAAAACGACCACGGGGCCATTCTGCCCACCAGCCCCGCCACCACCCATGCCACGCTAATCACCACACCACCCGTGCTCATCATTATTGTTATTGGGTACATCATCGCCGCAGCGGGCGGTACAAAGAGATAGAGCGAAAACGAAAGTACAATGCACTCGTGCTCGGTCGCATGCGGAAGGTGCACGCAGAGCAGCGGCTACGAGCCAGCTTAGGCGCCGAAACCGTAGAGGGTGCGGCCCTGGCGCTTGAGGGCGTAGACGACGTCGAGCGAGGTGACGGTCTTGCGCTTGGCGTGCTCAGTGTAGGTGACCGAGTCGCGGATGACGTTCTCGAGCTGGCAAGGGGTCAGCTTCGGTTGAGGGACTAGCTAGCTGTGCCACTTACGAAGATCTTGAGAACACCACGGGTCTCCTCGTAGATGAGGCCCGAGATACGCTTGACACCACCACGGCGAGCGAGACGGCGGATAGCGGGCTTGGTGATACCCCTGGGCGAGTGTTAGGAGCTGCTCTTTGGCCACCGGAGCCCTCGCCAGCTCAACTCACTGGATGTTGTCACGAAGGACCTTGCGGTGACGCTTGGCGCCGCCCTTGCCGAGACCCTTGCCACCCTTTCCACGGCCGGACATTGTAGTAGTAGTTGTTGTTGGTGGGGTAGAGAGAGAGAGAGGTTGTAGTAGTGAAGCCGAGGCTGTGGTGCTGTCGAGTGGGATGAGATGAGCGACGATGACGGGACTGGGGCTTTAAGTAGACGTCGCGCCAAGGGGCTAGTGGCAAGCGCCGCAATGTTTGTGGGTGGTTAAGCGGGGGGCGTGGACAAGGACCGGGTTCCAGCAGAGACGCTAGAGACGGCCGTTCTGATCTAGATCAGCGTTTGCGGGCCAATCAGGCCTTGGGGTAGGTGTGTGGCCGTGATCCATCACGTGACTTTTGTCCAAAGATCACAATCACCGTCGTAGTGTTTGTTTGTGGCCAGTGAGGGTAATGAATGGTAAAGGGCGGGCGGGCTATGGCAGCAGCATACGGTCGTATGGTGCTCCACCGCGCCGACACGACAGTCGCGTCCATTGTCCCGTACATGACATGCCACGCGTTGCGATGAACGACGCGTCGCTCACTCATGTCGAGGTCGTCGAGGCACGCGAGCTCAACGCTGGAGATGCAGTCGGCGTGAGCACACAGCAGCTTCAGGCCAGCCAGCACTGGCGCGCCGCCACCGTGACCACGCGCAACCACCTACCAAACCAACGAATCTAACACGCCAGTCACCACCACCCACACCGCACCTCTAACCCACCTCTAACCACACCAAACTGTGCTGCTGCCGCCGCCGCCGACCCCGCCGCGCTGCCCACGCCCGCCGCCAAAAGCCCCCCACGCCGATGGTCACGGCACCCCCTGCGCCCCCCTCGCCGGTCGCCGTGCGCCGGCGGCGCGACGACGCCGCGCTGCCGCTCGCGCAGCGCCTGCTCGCTTCGTCGCCCGACACGCCGCTCCCGCCGCTGTTCCCCGTCACCTCGGACGGCGCGTTGCTCGTCCACGAGCGCGTGTACCATCTGCTTGCGCTCGCGCTCCGCGGGTACGTGCAGGCATGGTACATCCGTCTCTCGCCGCGCGACCGCACGCTCCTGCCCGCCATCAACGACGTGCTCGTCCCCCTGCTCGCGCCGCTGCTCACCGCCATCGCGGAGGACCCTACCCCAGCCGCGGACCTGCTGCTGCTTCACGTGCCTGTCGTCGCCGCGACGCATATCAGCACGTACTGGGATGCCCGGGCGGCCGTAGCATCGGGCCTCGCGCGCGCGGACAACGGCGAGATCCTGCCCCTCGACGCCGCGTACCACGCCCGCCTGCCGCTCCTCAACACCACGCTCACAGACGGCACGTACACGCTCTCCCCGACATACCTCACCGCGCTGGCCGACGCGCTGCTCGCCCTCCGGCTCCCGGAACAGCAGTACGCTGCCGACGCGGAACGTCTCATCGTGCGCGAGGTGCTCGCGCGCGCCGTGCTCGCGTCCGTCGGGCGGCGGCTCGCGCAGCCGTGGTTCTGGGCCCAGGTGTTGCTCAAGCTCCTTCATGAGCGCGCACCGAAGCCCCGCCCAGCACGCCGCAGCGGGCTCGGCGGGGCCGCGGACGCCGTCGCGCGCCTGTGGGCACAGGTCGCGGCGCTCGCGCTCGCGATGTGGAACTTCGCCGCGTGGCTCATGGCCACGCTCAACGCCTCGCCGCCCCCCGACCCGCGCTACCGCCGCCTCGCGGACCCATGGCTCGCGCTCGGGCGCGTGTGGCTCGTCGAGCGCGCCGGGCTTGTCCCCGTACCGCTTTCCGTGCGCGTCGGGTACGCCTCGTTCGAGGTGCTCGTCGGGCTCGCGTCGCCCGTGATCGACCGCCTGGTGCCACACCTGTGCGTGACGCGCGTCCTGACGCCCGCGACGGCGCTCAAGATCGCCGACCTGCTCGAACGCGTCCTCTTTCCCGATGGCTACCCCGGCCCGTCTCCACCCGACCCGACCCCCGAGGAGGCGGCGCTGCTCCTCGGCACCCTTCGCAGCCGCGTAGCAGAGGCTCCGCCGCGGATTTTGCGCGGAGAAATCGACACAGACAAGCTCGTCGACCCACTCTCAGATGCGGGCTGTAATGCCCATCTTGTAGGGATGGTGTACGACACGGTCGTCGCCGCCCTCGTGCCCGACTTGGCAGTGGGCGATCCCGTCTCATCCGTGGAGCGGTGACATGACGAGATGGCTGTGCGCGCATTGATGTGCGTAGGCTGCCGTAGGTGTGCTCCCGGCTGCCGTTCGTGTGCCCTCGGGAGGGAGGAGTCGCAGGCCTTACCGAAACTCTCCATTATCATGGGTATAATGAAACTTGGGCACGCTCTGCGGTTGCCTGTCGGACACCCTGTACAATACTGCAGATGACAATGTTGTAATGAGTCTAGTATGCTAGAGGTATCTATTGACTGGTTATACTATAATGCGACATGATGCCAATGTCTGCCTAGAAGTCGGCCCACTCGTCGTCGTCCCAGTTGTCCTTCTTCTTGGGCTGCTCCTTTGCTGGCGCCGCCTTGGTGGCCGCTGCAGGCTTGGCAGCGGGCTTGGACGCGGCCGCGCCGTTGCTAGGCTGAGGCTGCGAGTCCCAGCTCTCAAAAAAGTCGTCGTCGTGGCCGTCGTGGTACTCGCGCGCGTCGGCGTGCTGGCTCAACTGTCCGTAGCCTTGATCCTGTGCCCGCCTGCCACCGAGGCCGAGCTTGTCAAACTGCTCGTTGAAGTCGACGCCGGCGTGCTGGCGAGAAAGATCGTTGACGTTCTGCCAGCCCTCGCCTGCGCGCTTGGCGGTCCACGCAGCGGCACCCTTGGCCTGGGTGGCAGCAGAGTCTACGTAGCGCTTCCAGTCCTCACTCGCGCCCTGCTGGTACATGTCCTGGGCGCGGCTCATACCCGGCTTGACCACCGACTCGTTGATCTCGCGGCTGGCTGAAGACACGGCCGACGAGAACAGCCCCCAGCCCTTGGAGAGAGCGCCGAGGGGGTTGGTCTGGAAGTCGTTGAGCGTCGGCGCAGCGTGCGAGCTCAGGTGGTAGCTGGGGTGCGAGGGTTCGTCGTCGAGCGGGGCAGAACCGAATCCGGCGTACTTGCCGCCCTGCGATGGGGGGAGGTTGTCGGGGCGCGAGGCATTGGCATTTCCAAGACGCTCAAAGAAGGCCTCGTTTCCGCTGCCACGGCTAGGCGGGCTGTCCTGGTACGGGCTGTTGGTTCGGCTGGGGATACCCGAGCCAGCACCCCCGGTAGCACGCGACTTGCGGGTAGCCGCAGCCGACTCCGGTCGAGATGTTGGGGGAGGCGCGGCCGACGGCGACCATGGCTCTCCGGCACACTCAGCAGTGAGCTACATTGTCGAGTCAGCAACAGCCGACGTGGACCTGTGTCGCCGAAGATTCCCACCTTTTCGCGGTACTGCGATGCAGCCCATGAGTTGTACTTCTCGCTCATCCCCATGCCCTTGGTGTACCCTCCGTCCGGACCATAGCTGTCAAGAAACTGCTTGAAGGCCTCATTGCCGCCAAGCTGCACAGGTTAGATAACGGCGGACGGCGGAGTGGCGGTACAGGAACCCGCCTAACCGGGACACGCACCTTCATCTTCTTGACCTGGTCCTCGGACCACTTGTCCATTGTGATGGAACGGACAAACGAGATGTGAACGCCGAAGCCTGTAGCCCGTCAGCGGTGCAGCGAGCGGGTATCTCTGGCCAGCATCGGCCCGATCGATCCGCGCGAGCGACACTTACCACGGTGGATGCCCGAGCACTCGAGGCAGATAAAGGTACCATAGGACACGGAAGCCCACTGCGGGGATGGCGAGCCGCAGTCTACGCACACTGCATGCAGGGTATCAGCATCGGCTCTCGCTGCTATCAGTGGTGCAGTGTGTTTCAGGTTACATCGGATGGAGGGAACGTTAAGCATGCAGCACCGCCCGGCATCGGTAACATGGGGGTTGCGGTGCGGGGCGGTGCGTAGATTGCTGGATTTGCCCAGCATTGGCGGCCAGGAACGCCAGCCTGCCGGCCATCCGCCAACTCCGCTGCAGAGCTTTATGAAACCAAAAGGACGACGAAATGGCCGTCTTTGCTCACGTTTGTTTGCACCAGTGCCCATGAGCGTGAGCAGCTCCTTTTTCTGGTAGTTTTCCGCCATGGTGGGGTGTGGTGGGGCGTGAGGGTAGATGGTGGTGGTAGTGTGATGGATGGAGTGAGCCAAAGTTGGTGACTACGACGTGTCATGGAGGGTGCGGGGAGCCGACGTAGAGGCCGTCGCCGACATGCGTGCATCATGCGGGAGTATTCCCACGTGATGGAGAGTGGAGGTCGCGAGCTCGCTGCCTGCTGCGCCGTGGCGCCAAGGCGGATCGACAAGGTCTCGGCGGAATCAGAAATACATCCATTGTATTAAAAAGAACCGTGTTCTTGGTAGCAGCCATTAGAGCCATTAGGCCACTGGGCTCGTGTCCATTAGGACCCTTTAGGGAGCAGTCAGCCATGTCATCATCGTAAACGTCGTGGAGACCCACCCTTCTAGCTTCTCTCCCGCGGCACACGGACAGATCAAAACGCGCTAGACGTACGCCAGACGTACGCCTCACGCCTCTCGGGGATAAGCCGCAGCTGACCCTTGTTCGGGTCACGGACGTATGCAAAGCCACAGTCTTCGGGCAGACGTTGTCTTGCAGTCACCATCACGCACGCCGGTGGTATGCCGTCTGTAAGCGTGCAAGCCATCGGCGGCCTCCACCCAGGCTCGATGGCTAACCCCACATATCCCCCATATCCGCAGTGCACCGCACCCACCACCGCCAGTGGGAGCCAGTGCCAGCCAGTGCAAGCACCGGTGCAACAAGCTTCCCGCGTGGGAGGGGAAGTGTGTGCGATCACAATCACATGCTACATGTCAAGCATTGAGCTAGTTTGCGCGTGGCGGTTCCCTTTCAACGCTATCCGCGACAAGGCAGTAACACCCACTCCTCGTCCTCTCCGTCCTTAATTGTAATTGAGGTGGAAGGCCAGGGGCTGAGCTAGCAGAGCTTCTGGTGCTGCAGTGGGTTTGCTGTGGGCCGTTCCCCAAACCCCAATTAACCAGGGTGTGAGGCATCCAAGACCCTGGGTGGCCACCAACACTTCTGGCGACTAGCGCTGCCGGCCGCGGATTGGGGCCTAAGAGCCGGCGTGCCACGCCCCCCCCCCTGCCCCCTGCCGTCTCGCGGCCCTCCTCCTCCTCGAGGCATGGTGTTTGAGAAGCACTGCGGGGGCAGTACAGAAAAGGTTCGGCTCGCCGTCCGTGCAGTGTGCCTGGCTGGGCAACAGGCGCGAGTCGTCCGTCCGCCTGTGGCCGTACGTGGGCCGCCGTGCCGCTTTTGGACCTAGCGACGGACGAGCTTGCAGCCCAGCCCAGGGAGCCAAGAGTTTCATTTGGCCGTTTGACGGATACTTGCTGCATTGCCTCGGCAGAGCTTTGGCGACAGTTGGCCGTCTGGTGATCCGTCAACAAGCATGTACGTACTTGCCTGGGCCATCGCCATAGGGGCCTCCCCTGGCGTTGGCCTCCTGGCCCCCGCCCCTTGGCGTTATTGCGCCCGGGATAAGCCCAGGAAACGTGCTGGTGACCTTTACGCCACCACCGCCTGCACCAGGTCAGGTCACTGCCCCAGTCACCCACCATCAGACTGGGTTACGACAGCAGTTGGATATGGGCACTGCCGGCGACGCGAGCCAGCCCACGGGTGACTCGGTTCATGATTGGGAACCCAGCGTCGGTCCGCGACGGCCTTCGGCGGACCTGGTAAAGAATCTAGTCCGCCATACTTAAACCCCAGTAGACTCGACGCGACATTGTTGTTCACCCCCGACAGCAGCAGCGAAGATAACACAGTCAACTGCCTCTCGCACATAGCCCGCCCCCCCACTTGCTGGGTCTACCACCTTTGCGACCCAACTCTCCTCCACCCGACGCCGTCAACCTGTCGTTGTCGGCAATATAGTAGCTCCTCGTCGTCTCAACACCATCTCCCCCACCCCCTCTGGCCCTCAATGCCCAAGAGCGAGACCTCCCCTCACGGCCACACGCCACCCACGCCCCACGCCGGCCCGTCGGCAGCCGCCACCATGGTGAACACGACCAGCCCATCCGAGGCGCCCTACAACCCCCGCCCTCCCCCTCTGAAGCGTGGCGATGCCTGCCTCTACTGCCGCAAGCGCCGCATCAGATGCTCGGCCACCAAGCCCAGCTGCCACCACTGCACCAAGCTCAAGCGCGAGTGTGTCTACGACTCTGGCAAGCCTACCAGCCGCGTCCGCAAGCTCGAGGACAAGGTGGCAGAGCTCGAAGGCTACCTGCGCGCCGCGCATGCTGCCAACGAACAACAGATCCCCGGCGGCATGCCTCTTCACGCGTCTCCCCACGCGCCAATGCACACGGCACTCCCTCACAGCGATGGCATCGCTCCAGGGACGGTCCACGGCCTCGCCGGTACGCCATACATGTACCCTCAGCCCCCCGCTCGCGACGGCATGGTCGCCGCATCAATGGGAGATCCAAGCATGCCTGGCATTCCTGGCATGACTCCCCGCATGTCCTACACCGAGACGCCTTCATCGCACTACCCTCTGCCCATGGTCAGCACGGTCGGCTCCGTGGTCGTTCCCGGACACCACGCCCACCACGCCCACCACTACCGATCGCCACAACCAACGATGCAGGGCCACACTGCCATCTCACCGCCTGCCACTTCGCACGTCCCTATCCGCTCCACGACGCCTTCACGTCCCGGCAGCGTCGACGCGTTCCCCATCGACCCCGCCCTTGGTATCGCCGACTCATCTCCATCTGGCCCAGGCGGTGCATCACCATTTCAGAACGCGTCGATGTCGCACCAACAGCCACAGCAGCAGCAACAGCAACAGCACCATCTGATGCCGCGCGTCGCCGTCGCGCCATGGCAGCCACAGTTTTACCCTGGAAACCTCCATGCCCCCGAAATCTCCCCCTCCACCATCGGCCGGGCATCGCGTCCCCTACCTGCTCAGGTCCAGACCCACCACGTAATGCACCAGGGAACAATGCCCGTCTCTCACGGCAGCGCGGAGCTTCACGTTCCTCTGCCATCGCCGTCTACTACCTCGGGAATACCCACTCCGCCTGATGCATCGCGATTCCAGCCGTACGTCGTCGATGCAGACCGCGCATCATCCGAACCAACCCAGACGGACCTTGGAGCCGGTGCAAGTGAGTGGGACCCAAAGGCCTTCCTTATGGGATCGCCTGAGCTTGTGGGTGTCGGCTGGCTCGATGCCAACGATCTCTCCCCACAAGCTAGGGACCAACTGTAGGTCGAAAGACTCTATACGCTTAAACTCAACGCTGACCGTCTTCCAAAGTCTCGACCACTATTTCCTAGACGATGAAAGCACAATCGTGCCTGCCTTTGGCAGCCTCTAGGCTAAGCAAGCACTCAAATGCCCGTCTGCACGGCACCGGCCCTACGCCCACCTCCCCAGTTTGCCGAGCGCGGTTCCTAGTCCCTCACTACAGGCGTCGCAACAACGCGTTCTGTAACGACGGGAAACCTGCGGATACACCACGGACAATGCTAGGACAATGCCTCCTCTCCAATAGAATAGAACACAAAGTTCCGGTCCGCATCGCCTGGCTCGCTAAGACTAGGATGTCAGTCTGAATGCGACGCGGGAAGGACACAGGATACATTGCGAGTGTAGACCTTTGGCGCTGCCACGCGCGCATGTTGTAAAATGATTGTAATTATGTCAAACATGGTGAATCGCCCCAGTAAAGCGAGAGACCCTTTCGTGCCCTAGGAGAAGATCCGACAGCACGACGCAGACGTGTTTGGGCTGGTACCCAAGGACCCAAAAGAACACTGGTAGATTAGCACCAGAACAAGTTGTAGGCACTATCGAACGCTCGAGCCCTGGTACCATTCATTGCTGGGTCTAAAAACGACATGTTGCTGCGAGATTGAGGGTGTCTTTACGTCTCTGGAGCATCATGCTGTGCAACTTTGATGTTGCAGCAGCCTTAGCGAGTGGGGAGAGACGGCAGAGTGGTGGACGTAGACTGATCGCGCGTCTCAAGGCCAAACGGCAGGAGATGTCGCTGCCCCTGAGATTTCACCCTGCGACCAGCGCGCCAGCAGTGTTGTCAATATAGAGACAGACCATTAACGTTGACAGATATCAGATTCAGTTCAGACCCAGTAATCAAGTCAACCTGATTACAACCAAATTGTTAATTCAACTTGAGCTGTGGCGAATTGTTTGAAATGGGCCATTATGCTGCCGCGTGTATTGTAATCGGCGACGCCGCCACGCACGCGACCCGGCTTGGACCGGAGACCGGCCGCACTCCGTCGAGAGATGACTGTGGAACAATGACCGACTCGGCGCAGACGCTGCTGCTGCCGCTGGTGGCCGCCGCGCCATTGTTCTCGTCTTGAACACACACTTTGCCAGCACACGCACCTGCACAAACACACCCACACACCCAGTACGGCGCATTCGCACCGCTCGCCCCCGTTCGCATGCTCGGTTCTATTAAACCGCGGCTGCCCTCGCAAAGGACACGACTGGTGCTGCTGCAACATCTCCAACCTCTCCGCACTCCAGTGGCCACTGTCCGCCCACTTTCGACCGGCTCCTCCTCCACCCCCGCCTTTGGCATTGCCACCACCTGCAGAGCACGGACAAAGCTCGCAATCTCAAGCACAGCCGCGCGCCCGGCCCAATCTCTCACGCCTTCTTTCTCTTCTTCCCTCGTCCGCTCCACCTTTGCGCGCCGCGGCCTCGCCTCCATTGCACCGTACGTCCTATATCACGGCGGCCCGTAAGGCGATGCCACCTACTGCAAAGCCCTCTGCGTGGCTGCTGGCTTCGCTCGCAGTCGTACTTATAGCCTGGCTCTCGCCCCACAGCTCGCCAGCAACCATGACCGTCACGCCGCCCGTCTTCCCTCCGTCTCCACCGATCCCGCAGGCGAAGGGCCCGGTCAACCTCCTGTTGCCGCCGACAGAGGACCGCGCCCACAGATACTTCACCCTCGACAATGGTCTCGAGGTCGTCGTGGTGTCCGACCCCAATGCCGACAAGGCCGCCGCAAGCATGGACGTCGGTGTGGGACATCTGTCCGATCCCGACGATCTGCCTGGCTGTGCCCACTTCTGGTGGGTGCGATGGCGGAAAGTGGTTTGCTGACTGCTCCTCAGCGAGCACCTCATGTTCTTGGGAACGAAGAAGGTTTGTGGATCTCTTTTGTTCATGCACTGACCCACCAGTACCCAGCTGAGAACGAGTACTCGGTGTACCTTTCGTCGCACAACGGAGGGTCCAACGCATGGACGGCCATGACGTCGACAAACTACTACTTCGACGTGGCTCCTGATGCGCTTGAGGGAGCCCTTGATCGCTTCGCGGGCTTCTTTGTCGAACCCCTCTTTGCCGAGGACTGCACCGAGCGCGAGATCAACGCCGTCAACTCGGAGCACAAGAAGAACTTACAGAGCGACATGTGGGCGAGTAATCCCGGACACGCCAGCGGTGGACCTTGCTGACCCTCGCAGCGCTTCTTCCAGCTGGAGAAGTCCCTTTCCAAGCCCGGTCACCCGTACGGCAAGTTTGGAACCGGCAACCTCGAGTCGCTGTGGACAAAGCCTCAGGAGGCTGGCCGCGACCCTCGCAAGCAGCTCATCGAGTGGTGGGAGAAGGAGTACTGCGCGCGCCGCATGAAGCTCGCCGTTGCTGGCCGTGACGACCTCGACACTCTTGAGCGCATGGTCCGCGAGCGCTTTGCAGCCGTCCCCGTCAGAACAGAGGGCCAGCCGCTCACTGGTCGTGACGGTGTGCGCGTTACCTTTGACGAGCACCCGTATGGCCCCGAGCAGCAGGGCGTGAGTTATCAAACATATGCCCCGCTGATCAATCAGATTGTCACCTTTATCAAGCCGGTTCGGGATATGAGGGCCCTGGAGATCAACTTCCCTTTGCCCGACCTGCACCACAAGCACGAGGTCAAGGTGAGCAGACAGAGTCGTACGCAACCTAACGCCTAGCCCTACAACTTTGTCGCCCACTTTGTCGGCCACGAGGGCAAGGGTTCTTTGCTCTCCTACCTCAAGGAGAAGGGCTGGGCCAACGCTCTCCGTGCTGGAAACTCGCATGAGGCTTCGGGCTTTTCCTTCTTCAAGATCTCGCTGGAGCTCACCCCTGAGGGCCTGGGTGGGTAATGCCTCCTAGATTGCGCTGACCGGCACCAGAACACTGGAAGGATGTTGCGCTGGCCGTTCACAAGTACATTGCCCTCCTTCGCTCAGTAGCGCCTAGCGAAACCGCTTACGACGAGATTCGCAAGCTCTCCGAGATTGGTTTCAAGTTTGCGGAGCGCGGCAAGACGCGTGACTACGTTACCCAGCTCAGTGGATGGCTGCAGGCTCCTGTCCCGCGTGACCAGATTGTCAGCTCAAACTATCTCCTCGGTGAATGGGACGAGTCCCTCGTGTCGTCGGTCTACTCCCTTTTCGACCCTCGCTCCGCCGTCCTCGGCGTCACGTCACAGGTGCTGCCCAAGAACGTTCCCGCCTCGTTTGACAAGAAGGAGGCGATCTATGGAACGCAGTACCACCAGGAGAAGCTTGACGATGCGTTCTTTAAGGAGGCGCTTGCTGGTGCTCCTATCCCCGGCCTGAGCCTTCCGGGCCCTAACCTTTTCGTGCCCGAGAAGCTTGATGTTGTCAAGGAGGATGTCAAGGAGCCCGCCTTCCGCCCCGAACTCCTCCGGGACACCGAGGTTTCGCGTCTTTGGTACAAGAAGGACGACCGATTCTGGCTCCCCAAAACGAACCTGCTCGTGGAGCTCCAGTCGTGAGTTGAAGATGTCGAGTACTACGCTCACACACAGCCCTCTTCTCCACGTCACCCCTCGTACCTCTGTTCTTGCGCGTCTATTGTGTGACCTCTTCACCGACGCCACCACCGAGGATGTCTATGACGCTTCGCTTGCCGACCTCAGCTTCGACCTGTACTACAGCGGCGACTCGATCAGCATCAGCGCCGGAGGTTACACCGACAAGCTGGCGCTTTTGACAGAGACAATGCTCAACAAGTTTATCAACTTTGAGATTGACCCCGTCCGCTTCGACAAGGTCGTGGACCAGGTCAAGCTCCACTGGAAGAACTTTGAGCTCAGCGAGCCGTACTCGCTGGCCTCGTACTGGTCGTCATACGTTCGTGGCCAGGGCATCTGGACCCAGCGTGAGAAGCTCAAGGAGATTGAATACATCACTCCGGCCGACGTCAAGGCGTTTGCCAGCGAGCTCTTCCAGAGGCTGTACGTCGAGGCGCTCGTTCACGGCAACACGACTGCCGAGGAGGCCAAGGCCCTCCAGGACTCGTTTGAGAAGATCCTCAAGCCTCGCGCTCTGGCACCAGGCGAGAAGGGCGGCCTTCGCCAACTTCTTCTTCCCCCATCCTCGGAGCACTTCTGGCAGATCCCAGTGTCCAACCCGGCCGAAGTCAACAACTGTGTGATCCACTACACGCAGGTCGGCGAATCGACGGACCCGGCCGCTCGTGCCCGTCTTGCTCTGCTGGCCCAGATTGCCTCTGAGCCTGCGTTCAACGTTCTCCGCACAAAGGAGCAGCTTGGCTACATTTGTCAGGCGTCCCAAACCGGAAACCCCAGCACGCTTGGCTTCCAGGTCCTTGTGCAGTCTGAACGCGACCCGATCTATGTGGAGACTCGCATTGAGGCATTCCTTGAGGGCCTCAAGGAGACGATCGAGAAGCTGTCGGACGAGGAGTTTGAGCGCCACCGCAAGAGCCTCATCGAGAAGAAGGAGGAGAGCCCGAAGAACCTGGGCGAGGAGTCGCGCCGCTTCTGGCACCGCATCCTTGACAAGCACTACGAGTTCAGCCGCCGCCAGGCGGATGTCGAGCACCTCAAGACCACCACGAAGGCGGATGTTCTCGAGCTGTTCCTGACGACGGTGCACCCGTCGTCGAAGACGCGTCGCAAGTTGTCGACGCACCTCAAGTCGCAGGCGAAGGGCGTTGTCAAGTTTGACGTGTCCACGGGTCCTGCAGTCGTTGCCGCGTTTGGCAAGCACAACGTTGCTGTGGACGAGGCTGCTGTCAGCGCTTTGCTCCAGACCAACCCTTCATTGACAGCAGTCAAGGAGTTTGTGAACAACGCCATTGACAAGGCCGAAAGTCTCTCGGCCGAGGCCACGACCGAGCTGCGTGCTGTCGCCGACAACCTCAAGGGCGTTGAGCCTACGGCCGACGACGTCAAGCTCAAGGACGGCAACGTCGAGGTCAAGGACATTTACTCGTTCAAGGCGACGCTCACGCCTTCCAAGGCGGCCCTTCCCGTCGAGCCCCTGGTTGTCTCCAAGCTGTAGCCTGACCCGCGATCCTAGACTTGTAGCGTTGTGCGTAGAGTAGACAGAATACAGAGAGGGCGTCCCGTATCATAGCTTCCGATCATGGTTGTTTTTCACTTCTAACCACCGAATGCATCGATCTCATACGGCCTATGCGACATTGATTGCTGTTTTGGGGGAATACTAGTAGTTTATCGGTAGAACTGGGGGGTCAGCGGGTGTCGCGTCGCGGTCGCCACTGCTGCGATACTTACATGGTCGGCCTGGATGTTGGCGGCAATCTCAGCCTCGGCGCGGTCGCCGTTAGCGAGGAGCTTCTCCTTGTTGTACAGGAGCTCCTCGCGGGTCTCGGTCGAGTACTCGAAGTTTCCAGCTGGGGGTGGGTGAGTGGGTGTTCGGCGGCACAACTTGCCGCTGGCGCCGTGACTCACTCTCGACAATGGCGTCGACGGGGCACGCCTCCTGGCAGAAGCCGCAGTAGATGCACTTTGTCATGTCGATGTCGTAGCGGGTTGTTCTGCGCGAGCCGTCGACGCGGGCCTCGGACTCGATGGTGATGGCCTGCGCGGGGCAGATGGCCTCGCAGAGCTTGCATGCTGGGGATGTGAGTGGTGCGAGCGGAGCGAGCGCCGTGGGGCGGGGAAGTAGTGGCCGACGAGAGACGAGACGGAGGATGGATGTTGTGACGCGGCACACATTACAACATGGGCGAGCCGGCGGGCTCGAGACGGCGCCGTTGCGGGCACTCGGCTCGACCTGCAGAGCAGGCCAGGCCCAGCGGCGTTGTCGGCGTCCGCGCAGTGCCGGCCGGCGTCCGACGTACGTCTCGGAGCACGCCGTTGTGTGTCCTCCGCGACGCTGTCCGGCCGTCCGGCATCTGCTGTGCGCGTGCCGCACTCGCCCGTCCGTCCCATCTCACCCCGGCAACCCCCCCCCCCCCCCCCTCCCCAACGTCCTACTCACCAATACAGCGCTCCTCGCCGTTAGCGTAGCGCCGCAGCGCGTGCTCGCCACGGAAGCGGGGGGACAGCGGGCCCTTCTCGAACGGGTACATGATGGTGTAGGGGGGGCGGAAGAACTGCTCGAGCGTGATCCACATGCCGCGGAAGATCTCGGTGAAGAAGAAGAGCTGGGCGGCCTTGTCGATCGCCGACGGGCCGTTGGCGTAGTCGTCCGGCTTGGGGCCGGAGGGGACAGGCTGCGCGGCGCGCAGTGCTGATGCGGCGAAGGTGCGGGTCGCGGTCGGCGCGAGGAGGACGCGTGGGCGCGACACACGCGCGGCGGTCAGGCCGAGGCGCGCGAGAGGGCGGGACATGGTGAGTGGTGGAGGTGGTCGCGACGACGATGCAGGTCAATGTCGAGTGGTGATGATGGTTGCTCGTGGTGCTTGCTGCACGCAGCACTGCGCGCGGCTGCCCACCCACCCACCGCCCAGCGTCACCCACTCACACCGCCGCCATTGAAAGAAGCGCCGGTATTCCCCGTGTGTGGCATTTCCTCCGCCAATCACCAGCGCCGTGTTGGTGGATGTGGCGGCGGCGGGTGGATGGTGGATGGTGCCTGCTAACGTACTATGCATGCTTGTTGTACTTCAACACGCAGCACCAGCATACGCAGCCTGTCCACTCCCGCGGCACTGGTCTTCTTGCATCGCAGCCAACGCTGCGCTCATTATCATCATCGCGCCTCACTAGCGCCCCATAGGCATGTTCTACACGCATGTACTTTCAGTATGCTTGGTCCCTCGGTCTAGCTTCCTCTGTCTCTCTCGCGTCCATGTCCCCCGCCCCGCCTTCATTGCCGCCGCCACCCAACTGTGCTGTGCCAATCCACCTTCCACCACAACTACATACATCCAAGCAACTACAGCCACGGCCTGTGGCCCCCGCACAGCGGTATTAAATTGTTACCATGACGAATGACTAGTCTACACGATGCGGAGAACAATGCGATTAAGGGAGGAGAAAAAACTACGATACCACGCTCGCCACAAGCCGCCGCGCTCCAGTCGTGGCGGTGCGCGCAGTGCCCACAACCACGCGCATCCCTTGCCGCATGGCCTGGCGGCCAAAGCTGAGCAGGTCAAACACATGTGGTGTCGGTGTGAACGATGCAAGCGAGGCAGCAAGGGGCGAAGGCGGCTCGGACGGGTAGCCCTCGCGGCCATGGCCAAGCGAAGACGTATCGAGGCCGAGGACCGAGGGCGTGTCGGGCGTGCTCGGCTGCTCGGGCTCGTCGTCCTCATCTTCAGATTCGGCCGACGTCGTGCGCTTCTTGAGCAGCACAGGCACAATCGTGAGGAGCGTGAGGAAGACAAGCTTGGCGATGAGCGACGGGTCGCGCAGCAGCGATGTGAGCGACTCGCCGTGGCCATCTTCGAGGCTCGACGCGTTGGACGGCAGGGCCAGGCGCGAGAGAATGTTGCCGACCGATGCCGTGACATAGCTCCAGCTCGCACTGCCGGCAGCCGTCGTGAGCCAGAACGTGCGCCAGTCGACACCAACGACACCGCATGCAACGTTCATGCCTGACCAGGGCACAAAGCCCATGGCGCGCATGAGCAGCAGTCGGCGCCATACGTTTGGCCGGTCCTCGGGCGCGCCCAGCGGCAGATCAGCCGGATCCTGCGATACCTGGATGGGGGTGATGGTGTCGTCCAATTGGACCATCTGGATGTTGCCGTTGCGTTGGACCGAGTCGGGCGCTAAGGCAGCGCGGACCAGCGCAAGGGGCTTGGGGAAGAGGACCGCGATAAGGGGAGCCAGTGGTCGTGAGAGCATGTAGGCGCACAGCGATCCGCTAGCGGTGATCATTGTGAGAAGCGCCAAGGCAGCCACCGGCTCGAAGACCGAGCCGATGAGAATGTTGAGCACGACAGCGCCCGGTACGCTCCATGCGTGCTTCCAGCACCCGACGTAGGTGAGTACAAGGACCGTGTGCCACCAGCCCGAGCTGCTGCCGGCCATGTATGCGCGCATCTCTGCGGAAAGAAGCTGCAGGTCGGTCGTCGACTTTGGCAGGGACTTGAGCTGGGTGCTGGGAGCAAAGTCAGAAAAGGGAAGGGATGGATGAACTCCGAAATACTCACATCGGCAGGCTCTGGAGCGTGTAGAGCACGAGGAGGAAGGACAAGACGAAGAGGCCGGCGAGAATGGAAACGGTCCAGCCGAGCTCGCGCAGGACTTCGGCCGTCTTGCCACTTCCGCCTGCGGTAACGGTGCGGTAGACCTTGACCCACCAGCCGTCTGCCGGCTCCTGCTCGGCGAGGGCAGCGGCGCGGGACGCCGCACGGCGGCGAGTGCGCGAGTTGCTGTGGGACAGTGACTGTGTCGAGAGCGCTGGTGTTGGGAGCGACAGCGGATAGGCGATTGAGCTACGTCGGCGCTCATCAGTGCGTGTTGGGAGCGCAAAGTAGCTGTTCGGGCTGTCTGGTGTTGTGACAGCTCCCTCTGGTGAGAAGAAGCCCCAGTATCGGCTTCCGCGACGACCGATGCCTACGCGGGTTTGGCCATCGTCGTCGTCAAACGCCTCGTCCTCTTCGGAGCCGTCCAGGCCCTTCTCAGAGTCCTCATCCGATGACCTCCTTCCGTCGCGAGTGGAACGATGTGATCTTGGTTTTGTCCAAGAGATGAGGTGGGACACGACTGCATCGCCGAGGTCGTAAGCCGACTCGAAAATGGTCGAGGACGGCGACTCGGTGAGCGGTATTGTGCCGTCCTTGTCGAGATCCGACCACGACTGGGGCAGGGGAAGGCGTAACGGTGCCGGCGGGGGCGCTGTTAGGGTCTGCACTGGCTCTGTTGGGGATGTTGGGAGGCCGTCGAGGGACTGGGGCACGACTATTGACGTGGACGTTGAGCGTGCACGGGTCTCGTAGACCTTTGCAGTGGCGGCGGAGAGGCTTGCTGCGGCTGGTGAGGCGTCGGGCCCTTCGGGGGCCGTCTCGAGGTCTTCCTCTGGTAGTGAACGCTTATTCAGATTTGGTGTGGATATACGACGCTTGAGACCATTACGACGCGTCGTCTGAGCACCGCCATTTGGGGTGCTGGGGCCGGCGGCGACGGGCTGCAAACTTGCGTGTGTTGATCCTGGTGACTCGAACGTGCGATGGCTGGCGGCACTGGTCGACAGTGGTGGTCTGGCTCCAGACACCGACTTTGACGACCGGCGGTTGCCGACCATGATCCTGGAGGGATCCAGACGGGAACCGTCAAACCGCATGGGCGCGACGGCGTCGTAGCCGTCTGTAGGCGGCGGGGCTAGTGCGACGACAGACATGATTCCCGTCGAAGGGTCGCGAGCCATGAGAGGGGGGGAGGATGTCGAGCTCGCTGTTGAGCTGCTGCTGGGCTGTCCAAACGAGACGGTTGCCGTTCTAGAGCGCAACCGGCGCGGACGTCCAGTAGAGGATGAAGGCCTGTGGTGTGTACGGCAGCGATGAGGGGTGGGGGGAAGGTTGGTTGACGTGCGGTGGCAGTTATTGTTGGCGGCGGTTGAACGAGTCCATTGGGGTGAAACAGGTCGCGTGCAGCGTTAGCAAGCTAGTGTGTGTATGCTAGAGTGGATCGTCGACGGCAGTGTGTGTCGATAACGGGTCGAGCAGCGCTCTAGAGGGTGGGTGGGATGGAGTGGGGGGAGGGTACGAGGCGGTGAAAGCGATGGGTGGGTGGGTGGAGCGACGCGGTGTGTGTGTGTGTGGGTGTGGGTGGGTGTGGGTCGTCGCGTGCGTCGTCGTCGGCAGCGGCAGCGAGCGAGGCGGTCTGAGCAGCGGCAAGGCAGCCAGTGGCCGATGGACAAAGGATGGATGCGGCAAGCAGGCAGTAGCAACGAGGACCGTGTGTTCCGCCTCGGCGCCGCAGCAGCCGCAAAGGGATGGTAGGTGGGGATGGTCGCAGCAGTAAGAGGTCGACGCCGCCGCACGCGTGCGTAGGCGAAATGGCGACTAAACTTGGCACACGCTGGCTGGGGTAGAGGGAAAGGCAACGCTACTTACGACTGCTGCATTGCACGGGAAAGCGATGCGCGCGGCGGGGCGGCGATGGGATAATATGTCGATGGCGCGGGCTGTCGCTCTTGCCGCAGTGGCGATTGGTACAAGTCGGCAAGCGGACAATCGTCTGCGTAGGCCCTTGGTGCTGCTTGCGGTTCCAAGCTTTGTCACTTTGAGTGTGTATGGGTGTGGGTGGTGGTCGGTGGTGGGTGGTGGGTGGTAGCGGGTGGGTGGGCTGCTGCGGCTCCCCTGGCGCCAGGCGGCCTGACTGTGTGCACCAGCGCAGAGAGCCTTCAGAGCCCGACGGAAGCAGCAAGCAGCAGCAGCAAGCAGCATGGCACCACAGCCGCACCCTGCCGCCCCACGCGCGCGCCCGTGCCCAGCGGCAACGTCCACCACCTCGCTTCATTTGCTCCCGCCACCCACAGAGACCCTACAGCGGCGGCCGACGGGCCCACCTCAGCGAGAATTTTACCCCCGCGCCATCGGCCTTGGCCTCGGGCAGCAACGACACCCGCGATAACGACGGACGCCGAGGGTGCTGCTGTGGGCTGTGCGCCGCCGCCGCCTCCGCCGCCGCCGCAGCGCTCAAGGGCCGCTCGTCCGCTGGGCACAAATGGCCGTACACGCCAAGATGACAGCTCAGGCCGACGTCAGCACCGCCGACAATGCAATGTACCCGTTTCCCTCCGATATCGTCGGTCGCTCGGCCGGCTGGCCGTTCGTGGCGCATTGCACTCGAAGGCTGGCTGGCTCGGCACCGTCACCACCGTCAGCTGAGATGCCACTTGTGATTGATTAGTGCTGTGCCATGCCGTCCCGTGCGTGCACGGCAATCATTCTCCGCACTGTGCGTGCGTTTGTTGGCGACGTCACGAAAGCGCTGGCACTCGCGAGGCCTACAGTGCTCGTGCCGGACGGTGCCGGATGGTGCCTTCCATTAGTGGCCGTCCGTGTGGAGCGACGTGCCGGGCACCCGAAGCAGTGTAGTGTACCTTGGCATACCTCAATGTGCACCGCAGTTTACGGTCATTCAAAAGACAGCCGCGCAACAGCACCGACGTCAGCTGCTCATTCTCTCACGCGGCTGCCGCTGCCCCAGCTGGACACCTAGTCTCTGCTCTCACATGCTGCTGCTGCTGCCGCCGCCACCACCCCAGCTGAACCTGCTCTTACCCTGCCGCCCGCTGCTGCACATCTAGAGCCGTGACCACGCCGCTGCTACCCGCTCAATTACTTCTTTCATGTCTCCGTTCTCATCACTACAACGCCTCGTGGCGACCACCCGCGCGCGGGGGTACTACAAACTGCTAATGGAGTGAAAATGCGTTGGGAATATGCAGTAGTGTGACAAATGTAGGGTTATGTATGTGCGTGTTTCTTGTCGTGGTGCGATTATCGGTTTTGGTATGGGTATAGGTTTTTTTGTCCGGTTGTAAAGATTACGCCTTGAAGTAGAACAGCCCCTTGTTGGGGTTGGCCACAACGCCGCTGGGAAGCTCGTACGTGAGGTGGTTCGACTTGCTGTCCCAGTCAAAGCCGGGGCGGGGTGCACTACGCGACGGGGCCGACGACGCAAGCTCGGGAGAAACGTACGTCGTGGCACAGCCAGTCGAGGCGATACGGAGCGCAGCAAGATCGGGGAGCGCAGTGTATGAGGTGCGCAGACGGGTCGAAGACGAAAGCACTGGGGGAGTGCGAAGGGAACGGGTCTGCTGCTGAGGCGTCCGGGCACGAGCAGTCGAGTTGGACGAGGCCAGCACGGCAGCCGAAGGGCGCGCAGCACGCGACGGGATGGGCAGAGCAATAGCCGAAGAGTGAGACGTCGACTGCCCCTCGACGATGGGAGGCTCAGTTGGCGACGACGAGCCACGGCGAGGGCGGCTGCGGCTGCGGCTTCTTGACGCAGCGCGCGTAGCCACGTACTTGGCCGACGGCGCGGCGTAGCGGATCTGCCAGCTGCCGTTCTCAATCTCGAGCGACTGCTTGGGTGTCACGTCGAAAGCGACCGACGATGAGCGGCCGCGAGTCATGTCGGGCGAAACAGGCGTCTCAAAGTCCATGTCGCTGCCGGTCGAGTCCATCCGGGATCGGCGGCTGCGCTCAATGACCTCGGCCTTTCCAAGCGAGTCCCACGTCGCCGCACCAGAGTTTGTGCGAGCGCGAGCGCGGATCGTGCCGGAGCTGGGCCGCTGCAGAGGTGCGCCGCCGGAGAACGAGTTGCGTCCGCTGTCCGGGTTGGGCGTGCTGGCACCAGAGTAGACCGAAGGGGTACTGGCATCACGGTTGGGGAAGTTGGAGGCGTACGCCTGCATGAGGAAGGCAGTGTGCGACGGCGCCGAGCCAACCTCTGCAAAGGTGCCAGGGCCGGGAGAAGGGAGGCTGGATAGAGAAGTCTGCGAGAGAACAGGACGAGGGATCGGTCGGACGCCGGCAGCCAAGACTGGTGGCGTGCCGGCCGAAGCCTCGACGGATGCGGCCGACATGGAGCGATGGACGGTAGGGTTTGCTGCGGTGAAGCCACGGAGAACGCCATTGCCCGAACCGGGACGGTGCAGGGCAACTTCGTCTGTGTTTCCGTACCAGAGGGACGACAGTGAGTCACTCGAAGTACCCGACTGCTGCGAGTGGCCGGAACGCTGGCGCGTCATCTGCAGAAGTTGGATTCCGGTGCTGCCCATTTTTGCCTGGCCATTGGAGATGGACTTGCGGCGCTGGCGCTCAAGGTCTGCCCAGACTTCGTCAGGGAGATCACGGCCGATGCGGAAATACTCCATCGTCTTGGGGGCAGACGCGGCGGGGTGGGCTTCGTTAGGCGAACCGTTCTGGCGGCTGGGGGCGAGCATGGCGGCAGCAATGGACGCCGAAGTGGACGAGCCGGTGTCCGTGTCCGAGCCGAGAAGAGGGGATGGCGGGCCGACAGGGGATGCGCCGGTCACGATGCCCAGGCCGAACGCCCGAGCCATGTCCTCGTAAGCGGCGGGGGCCGACACTGCATCTTTGTCCTGGCACTCTTGGGAGCAGTAAATGTTGGACACGAAGGGTGGCGAAGCTGGGGGCTCGGCGGGGTTGGGGGTCGTAGCAGTGGCTGGCGACTTGTCCATTGGGGACATTGGCAGCGATGGGGGCTTCGCGCCACCTTCGTTGCCACTGTTGCCACTGGATCCAGAGCTTGATCGCTTCTTCTGGTCGGCCTGTGGCGGTGCTCCAGCCAGACGAACTGCCGAGTTTGTGCGGCGGAGGTTGGCGGTCGAACGCGTAGTCGTCGTCGTCGTCGTCGTCGTCGTCTTCACTCCGCTTGCTGTGCGTGTCGTCGTGGTACCATCGGGATTCTTGATCTGGAGATTCGTGGTTAGCATCCGATGCATGGTTTGCCACCACCGCCACCACGTTGCCGTGTACACTTGGAACACCATGTGATGCCACGCGTAGCCATGGGATCTGGCGAGGTACTTCGGCCTGTGGTGCTTTTTTCGGATGCGAAGCTTGTTGGCCCCACAGTTCCGGACGGGCCGTGGATGCGACCGAAACACCACACCACTCACCCTGATGGCTCCCTGCGCTTTCTTCCTCGTCTTGGCGACGGGTTCGACTGGATCTGCAGGTGCGACGATGATTCGGTCGCAAACGATGCAGTAATTCTCAAACGAGGTGAGGTCATCCATGGCGGTGGAGTCGGTGTGTGGGGGAGGCGTCGTGCGTGGTGGCGGTGGTGCCTGCGTGGTAGCGCAGTAGAGTGGTGAGTGGCGGTGTCGTCTACGTCGGTGGTAGGTCACCCGTGATCGACGTGTTCAGGCGGAAGTAGCGGGGACTGCGCGTCAGTTTGGTTCCCGGTAGCGTGCGCAATGGGTGGGTAATCTGGCTGTCACTGCACTGCAAAGCGTCGCACGGCGCATTGTAGTGCGACGAGGAAGCGTGCGTGCGATGATGCGATGCAGTAGTGTTGCAACAGCAGCAGCAACAGCAAGTTTTGTAGTCGGTGTGGTGGTGGCCGTGGTGGGCCGGTGGGTGCTTGGCCGGCCGGGTTTTACTCACCACGAGTTTGTTGGTGTCTTGGATCGGGGCTAAAGCCGCCGCCGCCGCGCCGCCAACAGTCAAGCGTTACGCGGTCACCTTGTCGCCGCCGAGAGGGCAACGAGCGAGTCGTTATTGTTGTCGGGTGAAAAGCACACGAGGAGCGAGCTGCAGCATTCACTCGATCAATGCACAAGAGGTCACACGGAGAAGGGTGGGTGGGCTTTGGCGTCGGTTAACGGGCGAAATGGCGGGCGGGAATCGACGCGTTCAGATCGTCCCGTGGGCGGCGCCTCTGAGCTTGTCGGATTGTCGGGGTTTTCGACTGCGACACCGAGAATGGGGTGCACGCGTGTGAGCGATGCCGATGGTCGCGTTTGTCGACAGCGAAGCGTGGGTGAATGAACAGATGCAAAGCGAGCTGCCGGTGTGCTTGCTTTGTCAAGTGAAAAGCGGCTCACAGACAAAAGAGCCGGGATTGCGGGCCGGGTGAGGTCGTATCACGCCTTCAGACACCAGTCGCGGACCGTGCGATGTAAGAGAAAGGAGAAAAAAGTGCTACCCTCTGGGCGATGGGCGCGATGCCTTGCGGCGAGTCGAAGCGTCTAGCAGCGCAGGCCGCGGTGGTGGTGTTGGTGGTGGTCGTTGTGGTGGAGAGTTGTACAAGTGAGAATGTGCAGAAAGAAATCCCTCCAATGCCGGGTGCGTGGTGCGGCGTCGTGTGTGGTGGTGGTGGATTGTGGTGGTGATGGTCGTTTTCGCATTCACCAATGGGCCATGTCGGTTGGGGTCAGCCGAACAGTTCCTGATGCTGCGCCGCGATATCTTTCTCTGGCGCGGCGCGGTGCAGTGCGGGGGGCGCCGGGGCGCGTGGGCTCGGCGGGCTTAGCCTGGACTGGGCTCTGGCGAATGCTAGCCGGCAAGCCAACTCAAGTCCTGCAACTCCCTGCAGCATAACCGCAGCAGCACCAGCAGCCTTCTACTGCCGCCGCTGCTCTCGCTAGCTACTGCCTGGAGCGCACCTCGGCACGACGCACCCAGCGGCACGAGGCGGCAGCAGCCAGGCGGCTGGCCTAACCCCGACATAGAACTCGGCAGCGCCCCTAAGCTCCCCGCATCGAGCTCATGAGAAGCAGCCACCAATCCATCGCGTGCAGGCTGGCGCTGCTATTGCCTTTCCCGGGGTGCGCCAGCCGCTTTTACTCTGCATCAGGCTACACGCCATCCATTGCCGGCCATTGGCGCCCAGGGTCGGGGCAAAGACGTGCTGCTTTCTGGGTGCTGGTGCCTATTCAGAGCGCGGCACCCGAGCGTCCTTGGAGATTCCACGCTCCCACGTGTGGTCCACTTTTGCTGGGCCCTGCGGCCTCCTGAACGGCCCAAGGCCCAGAATCACTGCCCTTTCAAGACACGGCACACTTGGCCAGGGAGGCTGCGCCGACAAACCGGCTCACTGTATGCAGCAGCGGCAGAAGAGCAGAAGCGGAGGCAGCACCAGCCCAGCACTAACCGTGTTCTTCGGCGCAGTCGCCGCAGGCGGTGCACCAGCAGGCATGCGCAGGGACACCAGGGCCCCCAGCTTGGCCTGGACCTGATGGCTCGGTGGATCGACAGCAGAGGCCACTAGCACGCTCCGCGCGGCATGGCACCCGAGTGAAGTGGCCCCGGAGTGACAGCCGCGTCGGCAGGCAGCAGCGTGGGACGAAGCGACGCAGCAGCCGCGACTCAAGTCCGCTTGCAACCGTCGCTCGCCGACCACGACCGCCGCACCAGCCGCCGATTTGTTCCGACGCCCCGACACCGACTCGGCCTCCGCCAACTCCGTAACGTGGGCCCGCCCAGCCGGTCCGACAGCAACAGCATACCCGCCTGACACAATAGATAGATAGTGAAACAGCTCGGCGTCATGACGTCTTGTCCATCCATGCCATGCGCCCGCCAACCCGCGACCCACCCAGATCTGCTGGTCAAGTGACGCTCCGGCTGTCGTTTCCGTGGGGTATGCAACGCTGGGGCAGAGCCGTCTACTCCACATGCAGCTCGGTGCAAGCATCGGGTGATCATCGCTTGTTGTGACTCGCTTCGTGCCATCGACACAGCGCCATCTTTGCCGCACCCGTGTACACTATCAATAGCATCAATGCACATGGTGTTCCGACACCGGGCAGACTAGTGCGACGTTGTGCCGCTGATGGTCAGCGCATGGATCAGGTGGATTCCGCGGAAACCCGTGCGTCCGGCTCTGGAACCGCCTGCCTGGTGCACGCCTCGCCGGCTATCTATCCCGTCGGTGGGCACGCCGCGTGTGACTTATCTCGCATGCTGTCGTCGAAATCTATACCCCGAACGACTGTAAGCAGTGCTACTCGGCCATGGGCCTCATCTGGACTTTTGGGAGCCCCAGGTGGCAACACAAAGTCAAGTACGTCGACGTCGTCGACCAGGCGACACAAATTGGTCCAGGAACACATTACCTTCATTTCTGCACATGCTGCACAACACATTCTCCAATACACCGCATTGTCCGGAAATTGTCAGAAAGGAGTGCGTGTCATCGGCCTTGTTCGGAATGGACAATGTCGCTGCATCGCGCAAAACTTGCCACCGTCTACAAGGTGGACAATACTACAGAATGACTACTAGTCAAGCACCAAGAAACTTGACCTTTAACATTATTATTTGCGGAGAGTGGGCGCCCGACAGGCAACAAAGGCGGGTAGCCGTTTTCACGTTTAGAGGTCGCTGCGGCGACGCTTGCGCGAAGAAGGAGGCGTTCCTTCGCCAATGGTACGCTTGGCGGGCTGGCCAAACAACAGTCCGCGTCGGACGGTGGGGACGTCGTCGCTGTCGCTTGACGCAGCCACAAATTCGTCGTCGTCCTCCCCAAACACTCCGTCATCGACCTCCATCTCCATCGACTCGACGCGAGGCAGACGACGCTTGCTCGATGCGTCGTCAGCTGTTGGCCAGAGGAGTCGTGGTGGTGGGCACGGGTGAATGTCAAACTCGGGATGCGACGGGTCGAGTTCCGAAGCTGGATACCGCGTACTCGGGTGTACGAAGGGGTTGGCAAACACTTTCTTGGCGCCTCGGCTAGATCTGTCAGTCTGAGCTATCTTTGGCAGTATGAGGAGGTATGCCAAAGGCATACTCTACCCCATACTCTACTCACAAGACGTAGGTGACAAGAGGGTGGTCCTCGCGCGTTGGGTGAGGCCGAACAACCTCTCCAGGCTTTGCAATAAACGGGTTGTCGTCCAGATCCATCAGTTCGCGTCCTGGCGCGCGCACACGTGGCGGCATTAAATCTTCATCATCACGGATGGACATCAGAGGAGGGTTGATCACCGTCTTGGGCCTCGTTGGCGTGGTGATTGCCTGGGCCTCGTCGCTGCGGCGCGGGGGGTTGGGCGAGACCGAACGCTCTGCGCTGGGGCGTAACAGCTGAGGGATATAGCTCGTCTCCGCGCCTGGCGACAGAGGTGGAGCAGGCGACAAAGAGATGAACGGGTTGCCGCCTGATGCGACGCGGCGCTTTGAGTCGGCCACTTGGGGCGTGTCGATGAACGGATTGTCCTCGAGCGCCGATCCGAAAGAGATCTTGTCGACCGGGCCGTGGGCTGCGCTGCGCACGCCGCCGCCCATGCCAACACCCGCTCCAAGGCGACCACCAAACTTGACGGTGCCGCCCGTGGAGGGTCCAGCTGCCAGGCCCATCTGCTGGGCAAATAACAGTCCTGGACGGCGGCCGTGGGAAACACGGTCTGAAGATGTTGTCGAGTTTGATGTTAAGAAGAACGTCGTGTGGCCACTGGGTGACGGCGGGGACATTGACGCGGCGCTGTCAGAGCCCGAGTCGTTGCTGCGGGAAGCAACCTTGCGCGGAAGCGTTTGCGGCGTGGGTAACATTGTGCTCGCGCCCTTGCCGCCGTGATGGTGCTTGACCGAGCGACGCTCCGTCACAGGAGTTGGGAGATGTCCTTGTTCGTGAGAGCGCGGTGGGGTGGGATGTCTGTTGGTGTGAGCACACGTGTGGTTTGACGTCCGCAGGCACTTACGCGGTCATCACGTCGATACCTCGACCACGGCGGCGGCGCTCGACAGTGCGAGGGGCCTCGATGGGTGTAGCGTTGGGGAGCGGCGAAAGCATGTCCAGTGTCGACGCGAGAATGGATGGCGTGTGTTGGATGGACGGGATGGTGGTGAGGTGGACGCGTCGTCGAAGTGGTCGGGCGGGGCGTGGGAGGATCGGCGAGTGAGCACTGTTCGCGTTGCTGTCGATTCCGTATGCAGTGCTAGTCCGTGTATGTGTGCCAAGTGTCGAAGAGTCGGGGGTGGCGGGGCTCGCGAGGCCGTCGCCTATCGATAACAGGGGTGGATGGGTGGATGGATGTCAAGAAACCAGAGGACCAGGGCGGATGGATGAGAAGTCGAGGGAAGCGGGCGGACGCGGTGCGTTCTACATGACAAGAGGCGCGAAGGCTTTGCGACACAATGGATTCTCAGGGCTCGCAAAAGTCAGTCGCAACGGGAGCATTTTGGGTCGAGTGGCGACGCGTCTTGACATCGCTAACAAAGACAGCTAGCTCATGTGTGGGACACGCGAATTTGGTTCCGCATAGATCTGCGGAGACCCGCAGTGGTTGTTTTGGCTGGTGAGCTACGCGGAAGGTTCCAAAATGGTGCCATCGTGACGAAGACTGAACGCGTGTGCACACGCGGAAAGGCAGAGGCGCAGAGGAACCCGGCAGGCGCTCCTCCCTTGGTCCACCTGCGCCATGCCGCTCATGCAGACCCCGCGCCCTGTGGTGGGTGACGGCCGCGCGAGGCCACCCACACTACAGGACGCGCCACTAGGGTAGGTTGTTTGAGGGATGCGGCGCGTGCCAGCTCCCCTACGGCCCGAGGACTGCATATGGGAAGGCTGGACGCGACGAGGCGCCTACTGGCCCTTAATGCGGCGGCCACTTTCTGAAACCGGAATACGCCCGCGCTACGCGTCCCTGACAGCGTCGCGTCGCACGGGACTGGCCCGTTGCCCTGCCCTGGATGCCAAAAGCCAACCAACAACAAACAGGACCAGTGTTGTCGCTGACACCCACCCACCGCATCCCCCACCCCCTTGCTTCACAGTCAACCTACCCCCTGGCACTGTCCTCGTCCTGTCGTTCCGCCTCCTCGTCGATAGGGTCAGCCCACACCATCACACCGCGCGCTAGACTCGGTGTGCCTCTCCTCTGTTGCACATGAACAACACAGGGTGACTGGTCATGAAGGGGGTGAGCCTGCAGCACTGCGACTTGGCCCTTGGACAAGGAGCTTGAAAAAGAAACCAGCGACAATAAGCCCAGGGATCTGGCGACGCGCGACACACGAATGGGCACGCGGACCAGGCGGCGACCGACGGGAATCCCTCCCACCAGATGTACCGCCATCTCTCACCATGCGGCGGCGGCGGCGGCGTGCCCACCCACACCAACCCACAGCGATACACAATGAGGCGCAACGGCGGATGCTCCCCCCTCTCCCCTCAACGACGCCGCCGCCGCCGCCATCCTTTCTTCCCCCTGGCTGTACCTCGCCCATGCATCCCATCCCCCCCTCGCCCCCCCTTGGTTGCACTTTGCACACGTCCCCCCCTTCTCTCTCCTCTCCATAATCTCATTATATCCTGTTCTCCCTCCCTCTCTCCTGTCTCTACATCTCCTCAACCCCGTCCGTGACGGCTATTCATTCATTTCAGTTCACCAGTGCTGGCCACTAGCGAACGACTTACTCGACAACAGTCAACACTCATCGACAGTTTACTTGACCGACGACAACTCGACCGACGACTCCGACATCTCGCACGAATCGACCCTGTTGACACGACCAACAACTGTATCCAACTATGCGCGCCGCTCTTCTTCTGTCGCTTGTCGCGGCCTCCGCATCCGCACTCTCTATCGGCTCGGTTGACCACTCTTTGCCACGAGGTGTCAGCGCCGGCAAGGTGGCCGAGAGGGACGTTCCTCCACCAAACCTCGCGGCTCTTCACGCAGGTGCCCGTCGCTCCGGCCTTGGCCACTCTGCGCCGATCGCCTTGAGGAAAGTCCGTCGTCGCAAGCTCGGCAAGCGTTGCAAGGCTCAGGCCCCTGTCACTGCGCCTACAACCGCGGCCTCGAGCGCCACGGCCGCTCCCGGCCCTTCATCGCACGTCCTTGTGACTACCCCGGACAGCACCAATGGCACTGGCGGCGAAGGCTCGGCTTCCAGCAATCAGTCTGAGGGCGAGGCCTCGTCCTCTTCGTCGTCGTGGACGCCCGAGCCCACGGCTTCTTCTTCCACTGGCTCCATCGGTTCCAACCTGAACGCTGCGCCACACAACAGCAGCTCGTCGTCCGCTTCCTTCGAGTGGACCACCGAGTCTGAAACGGCATCCGAGACCCAGACGACCGACTGGTCCGCTTCGTCCACTACCGACTGGTCCGCATCCTCCACCACCTCTTCGTCTGAGCCTGCGTCGACCACTGGCTCGGGCAAGGATGGCAAGGGTGGCAAGGGCGGTAAGGGAGGCAAGGGCGGCGACGGTGTCGTCGGCGGTGAGGGTGGCCAGGGCGGCGACGGAGGCACCGGCTCCACTGGCGGTGACGGCGGCGACGGCGGTGACGGAGGATCTGGCACCGAGTCTGGTGGCCAGGGCGGCCAGGGTGGCTCGGGTGGCACTGGCACCGATGGCCCCGGCGGACAGGGCGGCAGCGGCGGCAACGGCGGTGAAGTCTTCCCCTTCGGCAGAGGTCTCGCCTCGTGGTCCACTGCTCAAGGCGCTTCCAACACCTTGACCTGTAAGTACAGCAAATCATTCCAGTCCCGCACATCTGCTAATCCCTCCAGTCACGGAAGCTCTCGAGCCCCTTCAGTTCGGCCACCTCCCCCAGGCTGCTACGGCTCCTGACGGCTCCAACTGCCACATCAACGTCTACCCCGCCAACCAGTACGGCAAGGGCTTCAACTTCTACACTGAGGGTGACAAGAGCGGTGTGTCGATCACTGGCGCCCACGAAGTCGTCTTCACCTACTCGGTCTGGTTTAACGCCGGCTTCGACTACGTCCTCGGTGGAAAGCTTCCCGGCCTCTACGGCGGTTCATCGCTCGCGCAGGCCAAGACTTGCTCTGGTGGTCGCCAGGAAGGCCGTGACCAGTGCTTCTCGTCCCGCGTCATGTGGCGCCCCAACGGTGAGGGCGAGGTGTACAACTACTACCCCCCCTCGGCTCAGCAGGGCAACAACTACTGCAGCACCCCGCCCAAGTCGGTCTGCAACCCCTCGTACGGTGACTCTATTGGCCGTGGATCATTCCAGTTCACCGCCGGCCAGTGGAACGTTATCTCGCACCGTGTCAAGCTCAACGACGTCGGACAGTCGAACGGAGAGCAGGAAATTGTTCTCAACGGCCAGTCCAAGCTCAAGCTCACCGGCCTGCAGCAGCGCGTCAACGGCCAGGTTACCTTCTACGGTATCATGGCCGACACCTTCTTCGGAGGCTCGGGCAACCAGTACGCGCCTCCTACTGAACAAACGGCCTACTTCAAGGACTACACTCTTACCGTCCTGAGCTAAGCCAACGACTACTCTCAACAACTCACTCAACACGCCCCACGCACATTCGTGCACTCCCTGTGAATATCGCAAACCGTGATCGGCGCTGGTCGCTTGTTACAAAATGTGACGGGCGCTGGCGTCCTTTGCAATCCCCATCCCCTTGTAGGGTAGGCTCTCTTTGTCTTGTCCCCTGTTTGCCATACTGTCACAACACCATCACCAACCACCACCCCCTCCGTAGTAGCTCTACTTAGTTCCGCTTTGTTCAGATAAGAGCTGGCCTGTTATCTGAGGATGTGAATGCATAGCGGTGCAAATGGATCGGCGTCGTCCGTGTCTACCCAAGTGTGATGATGTGCAAAGGTGGCGCTCTATTTTTTTTTGGTTGCTCACTTGACGCGGTCGACAACCTTGACGGTGAGACCGACGAGTGCGTCACGAGCGGGGTTCTGAGGGAGCTGCTCGATGAGGCGACGAGCCTCGCTGGCAAAATTGCGAGCGAGCTCGGCCGTCCGCTCCATGCCGCGACTGCGGTTGACGAGGTCAAGCGCGACCTCGGTGTCTCCAGGCTCGGAGAACTTGCGCGCGATGAGGGGTCCAAGGGACGGGTGCTCCTCCCAGGCAAACAGGGCGGGGGCGGTCGCGAGGCCGAGGCGCATGTCGGCGCCAGAGCCGGGCTTGCCGAGGTCTACCGTTGATGAGTAGTCGAGCATGTCGTCGACGAGCTGCAGAGTGTGAGCAGGGGCATCAGATTACGTGAGAAAGCTAACGCACCTGGAAAGCGATGCCGAGGTTGCGGCCGAAGCCGTAGGCCACGTCCTTGACCCACGCCGTGTCGAGGCTCGAGTCAGAGCCACAGCCGCCGAGAACAACAGCCGATCGGGCACTCTTGGCCATCAGACTGGCCGTCTTGAGGTACGTCTTGCGCATGTACTCCTCAAAGCCGGCCGACGTGGGCTCGGTCGCTGGCCGGGCGGTTGCGCGGAGCTGGATGACCTCGCCCTCGACGAGGTTGGCGACCGTCGTGGCCATGAGCTCGACGACCTCGTTGCTGCCGAGGCGCGAGAGGCCAACGGACGCACGTCCGAGAAGGAAGTCTCCGGATAGGATCGACAGCTTGTTGCCAAACGACGATGGTGCCGAGGGCTCCCCACGGCGCAGCTCGGACGCATCGATCACATCGTCGTGCAGGAGCGACGCGACGTGGATCATTTCGACAATGCTCGCCAGCCGGCGCTGGGTCGGCAGAATGGCTGGGCCGTCTGGCGCGCCAGTCGCGAGAATGTCGGCAAATGGAGAGGGGGTGATTGGTGGGGGGGGACGCGAGCCGGGGGTAGATATCCTGTACGGCTGGGCAAAGACCATGTGGCCTGGGAGCTCGGGGCCCATCGACTCGGGGTTCCAGTCGTTGAGGACCCCTCCCTGGGCCGTTATCGAGTCGTCGACGCCGCCTGTCCTCGACAAGACCTGTTGTCTCGCGCTATCCAGCGACTTCTTCCAGCCGTCGCCGGCCATGCCGTTGGTCGCCTGGCTGATAAGGAGCACCAGCAGCGGGCGGAGGTGCTTGCCCTCGGCGTTGAAGTAGTACTTTGCGACCGAGTCGAGGGCCGGGTGGCTCGACCCGAGCATGTGGTACAGGCTGTGCTTGAGCTCGCCGATCTCGGCCGTGATGGCCGCGAGCGGGTCGTCGGGGTCTGCCCGTCGGCCGGCTTTGGACGACGACGGGACGGGCGGGGGCACGAGAACCGAGTGGGCCGACTCGGTGGCCGCGGCCCACGAGCTCGCCGACGCCGTGGGCGAGCTGGCGACTGCCGCAGCGGCGGCAGACGGGCGCGGGGCCGACGAGTGCGTCGCGCGGGCGGCCGCGAGACGGCCGGCGGAAGACGACGCCGCGTGCAGGCGGCACGCTGCCCGCAAGGATGCCCTTGAAAGCATGCTGCGAGTGATGGGTGGGCGGCGTCCGGGAGATAGGTGCGAGGCTGATGAGAGCGCTCTGCTGGCCGGTGTAGTCGACGCGAGATGAGGTTGAAATAATCGTCGGAAAAGAAAGAAAAGTCGCTCGGGAATCGCTGAACATTGGCCGAATCGTCAGCCACAGAGGGTGACAGTGGTGGGTGGGTGCGTAGGCAGGGCAGGCTGGCAGACGGGCAGGCAGGCAGGCAGCCGCCTACATACGGAGCAAGGCGGAGGCGAAGGCAAGCAGCAGGCGGCTCGCTCCAACTGAGGCATGCTGCTCGGCTTCCTGTTTGATACCAAATGACACGTAAATCGCACCAACACCTCCACTTAAAAGTTCAATGACATCGACCGTATTACAGAGGGCATCTCGAAGAGCACACAAACACACTCTGAGCCTCAGACAGAGCACAATGGCCAAAGGTGAGCAGGGGAACAGGGGGACATTGGCCACAATCTTACAAACGCCCAGCCAAGTCCGAACCAAAGCCTCAGCGCGAGCCCACGCCCGACGTCACCGACTCCGAGTCGGACTACTCGTCCGACGACACGATCGAGGACGAGGATGGCGACGAGCTCACGCCCGCCATGGACGCAGCCATCCTCCGTACGCTGTCAAAGATCAGGAGGAAGGACGAGGGCGTGTATGGCACCGAGAACATCCTCCAGACGGAGCTCGCAGCTACGCAGGCTCAGGCTGCAAAGCGCGGCCTGCCCGAGAAGACGGCGCAGCGCAAGGCCGAGAGCAAGGTGGGTGACGTTACGATAAGAACTAGCTAACCCACCAGCCCTTCCTGCTCAAGGACCTTCACCGCGACAACCTGCTTGCCGGAGTCCAGCCCGACAGCGACGACGAGGAGGTCCCGCTGACCAACTACGAGGCTGAGCGCCGCGCGCGCGCCGAGGCCGTGTCCGCCTTCCAGGCGGTCGGCGAGTCTGATGACGACTCGGACGACGAGGGATTCCTACAGAAGCGCGAGGACGACGACGGAGAGGATGACGACGAGGACGGGGCCTACCGTGACTTCCTGCTCGAGATGGGCGGCGGCGAGTCCGAGGTGCGCCACGCCCTCAGCATGGCCGACCAGCCCTTCACGCAGAACCGCGAAGACAGCGAGGACGAGGACGAGGAGGAAGTGACGAAGAAGTCGAAGAAGAAGAGCAAGCTTACGGCCGAGGAGAAGGAGGAGAAGAAGGCCGAGCGGAGGGCAAAGAAGGCGCAGGCGGACGAGGACTTCCTCATGGAGTGGGTACATGCGGCCGAGCAAATCTAACGTCGCCAGCTACATTCTGAACCGTGGATGGATCGACAAGTCGGCCGCACATGTCCCGACATTCGACGAGATTGTGGGCCGCGCTCGTGGCCAGGACGAGGTCTCGGGAGACGAGAGCGACGCCGAGGAGGGCAAGAGCAAGCATCCTTGGGGTGTTCTGGACGAGGAGGAGGAGTTTGACGAGAAGGCCGACGCGTTCGAGACCGAGTACAACTTCCGCTTTGAGGAGCCCGGATCGTCGACCATTGTCACCCACCCTCGAAACATCGACACTCTTGTTCGCCGGGAAGACGACACGCGAAAGACGAAGCGACAGCAGAAGGAGGAGCGCAAGGCTGCCGAGAAGGCCGCGCGCGAGGAGGAGACCCGACGTCTCAAGGGCGAGAAGCGCCGTGAGATGGAGAAGCTCGTCAAGAGCTTGAAACAGGAGATTGGAGAGGCCAACGTCGACTGGCAGGGACTGGAGAAGATCATGGAGGGCGAGTGGGACGAGAGCGAGTGGGAGAGGGTTGTGGGTGCCATGCTGCATGCCAAGGCGGAGGCTGTGAGTCAAACAAAAGACAGTAAAATGCTGACTGGCAGGAGGATGACACGCCTGAGGACGACGAGGAGAAGCCCGTGTGGGACGACGACGACCTCGGAGACTACCCCGAGGATGGCGAGGGCGAGTGGATCGAGCCGGAGGAGTGGAACGGCGAGGAGCTTGGCGAGGACGACTACGACGACGGACCGATCAACATGGACGCCGACTTCGAGTCGGAACCTGCCGTCAGCAAGTCCAAGGCCCGCCGCGACAAGAAGAAGGGCAAGAAGGGCAAGGGCAAGGACGAGGCGGCCGACGAAGATGTCGAGGGCCTCAGCGTCGCCGAGAAGGCCGCAAAGGTCAAGGCCGCGATGACAGAGTACCGCGAGCTCGACCACGAGGACGAGGTGGGCGGCATCAAGACGCGGTTCAAGTACACCAAGTCTGCGCCTGTCTCGTACGGCCTCACGCCCGCCGAGATCCTCATGGCGACCGACGAGGAGCTGAACGCGCTCATCAGCGTCAAGCACTACGCGCCGTACCGGCGCGGCGGGCTGGGCCTGCAGGGGCGCGGCTTCGGCCGCCGCCTACGGGATCTCAAGGACCGAGTCTCGTCGCGCAAGTGGGGCGACGAGCTGCCGCTCGAGTCGAAGAAGAAGGGGCCCAGCGCGCCCGGCCGCGGCGCCAACACCGTCGCGCTCGGCGTGCGCTCCGAGCCCAAGAAGCGTGCAGGCAAGAAGGAGCGACAGCGTCGGGCGGCAGAGGCGGCCGCTGCGAGCGGCGAGCAGGCCGAGACCGAGGGCCTGATGGCTGCCGTTTCGGGCAAGCGCAAGCGCGAGGAGCACGAGCACGAGCCACCAGCAGAGGAGGCGGCGCCGGCTGTTGCGGGCGGCGAGGGCGAGGGCAAGAAGAAGCGCCGCAAGAAGAAGAAGTCGGCGGCGGCGGCGTAGTGGGGTGTGTGGTGTCTGTATACTACATAGATGCATGTGTTGGTGGTGTTTGCCAGGCGGTTGATCAGTCGCGAATCGTCAGTCGGCACTTGTGTCAAAACACGACAACCCGGCACTCCCCCACTCCCCGCCCGCCCGTGCAATGCTATACATTTGTTTGGCCCCACTCTACTTTAGAGGACGACGATGGTGCTAGGGGTGTAGCGCTTGGTGTTGTAGACCGACTGGCCGGCCTGCGGGGGGGGTGTTAGTGGGTGTTGTGTGATGTGTGTGTGCGACGCAACGAGTGACGGCGCCGGCTCGCGATGACCGGACACAGCTCGGAGCACGCTGCTCGCGACACCGGCGCACTCGCTCGCCCGGCTCCGTCATCACGCCGCACGCCGCAACACTCGCTGCGCTCGTGTTGCTCTAGCACTCACCTCCCAGCCAGGCACATCCTTCATAATCTGCTTCTCGCGCGCCACGGCGGCCAGTGACCTGCGGTGCTCGTCGCGGTCCTGCTCAGCGAGGATAGCGGGGACGAGGTAGATGCGCGACCAGGCCTTTTCGCGCTGGAGCTCGCTTGCGGGGGCGGGTTAGTGGTGTCGGCGTGGTGTCGGCAGGCGCCAAGACGACAGGCAGCGAGCGGGACATGCCAATGCCACGGCGAGCTGGTGTCGCTGCCGCTTCTCCGCCGGCATGCTCCCCTCGCACAAGCGCTCGGCGAGCGCGCACGTCGCACTCACCGCTTCTCGAGGTTGGCCTCGCCGAGGCGCCAGAAGCCGAGCGCGCAGATGAGCGCGCAGCCGCCGAACAGCGCGATGCCGCCCGCGCCACGGATGGGCAGGTTGCGCTTGTACTTGAGCGTCTCGTACCCGCCGGGCGGGGGCATGTCCCTGGGGTGGGTTAGCGTGTGTTGGTGGTGAGCGGGCAGCGCGGCGCGGCGTCGGGACGGAGGTCGAGCTCGAGCTCGAGCTCGAGCTCGAGCTTGATCAACTCCGTCCCGACACACACCCCGCGCGCAGCCGTCCGTCCTACGCACTGCCGGAAACCGTGGAAGCCAGACATGGTGCTGCGGGCGCCGTCAGTAGCTGCTTCAGTGCGCGCGGAGCTGCTCACGTCGATACGTTGGAGTGGTGTGATGCTACGAGCAACCTCGGAGCTGCAACAACGAATCGACGAGGCCGAGTCCGTCAGCCGGTGAGTTGCAGCTGCGTGGTGAATATCAAGCGTACGTTTTGGCGATTTAATCCGGTAGGTAGCGGCGGGACCAAAATGACGCCCAACCGCACACACACACAAAAGACTGGGCTTCTCCGGGAATCGAACCCGGGTCTACCGCACTTGCGGGGGATCTGTTCAACCCGAAGCGGCAATTCTGCCACTAAACCAAGAAGCCCTGGCGAATCAGAAGGTGCAACAGTGCGACGGAGACCCGGGCACTGCGAATCGAACCGACAACCTTGCTTTGACACTTGGAAACCGAAACGACTCGACCATCAGATATTACTGACGTCACAGCCGTTTGCATGTTCTTCACGCGAGGGCGCTATTCGTGGACGAACGAGTGGATGGCACAGTTGTGAGCGCTGTTGGCTGGCGTCGCTCGCCACAGGCCAGCCTGATCCCTGCACCTGCTCACTCACGCACTCCCGCCACACCCCAATCCACTCTCAAACCATACCCATACAGCGATACACTACGGCAACAGCTACAAAGTGCCATGTTCTCTACGCTGCCAGCTCCTCCTGTCCGCCACGCGCGGCCGAGCCGCCAAACGAGTGCCACTGCGGGTTGAACTGGACGTCGAGAGGGCGCCCGCCGTACAGGTAGCCCATGAATCTGTCACCCGCCTGCTGCGCCTCGGCCGTCTCGGTGAACTGCACAATGCCCTCGCCCTTGCTCTGCTCGCCCTCGAACAGGATCTCGGCGAGCGCGACGTTGCCCACCGTCTCGAACAGCTCGACGAGGTCTTCGTTAGATGTTGACCATGGGAGCTGGGGTCAGCATACTACACATCATCGTGCACCCACATTCCGTACGAGAATCTGCTCGTTGGGCTCCGCAGACAGCGGCTTTAACCCAGACGTCGCGGCGGGGGCGGGGGGCGGAGCAGCCGGCGCCGCAGCACCAAAGTTGTTGCCGTAGCCACCAGCACCGCCAAAGCCGTTGCCGTTGCCATTGCCGGCGCCGTACCCCACGGGCGCGGCGTTGGCGCCGGCGGCAAAGCCACCGCCAAAGCCGCCCCTAAAGCCACCACGCGCGCCAAACGCACCCCCGCGCACCGGGAAGGCAGCGCCACGGAAACCCCCTCGTCCGCGGAACGGCATGTTGGCGAAACGGTCCTCGCGCACCTCGAGAATGCTGCCGTACCAGTCGAACCCATTAAACAACTCTACGCGGTTAGAGGGGTCGCTCGGCAGTGGCACTCACGGATGGCTGATCGCGCAGCCTCCGGGTCGGCGAACACGACCGTGCCGTTGCCCTTTGGTCTGCCATCGGGGCTCACGCCGACATCGGCACGGATTACCTCGCCCGCTTGGCGCATCAGGTCTTTGAGGTCCTGCCACGAAGCTTGCATTGGCAGCTGGGGGGTTAGGTATGGGATGCACCCGGCGACGCGACTCACGTTGCCGACAAAGAGGTTGCGTGTGCCGATACCCGGCGCCTGGCCTCCGAGGAATGATCGCGCCTCGCCTCTCGCCATGCCCATCTTGCCAGGGATTGGGGGCGCGCCGAAGCGTGCAGTCTCCTCGCGGTCCTGCTGGGTCAGCAATCTGGCACGAGCAAGCCACCCACCTCGCGGATGAAGACTGATCGGCCCATGAACTGCTTGTCGGCCAGCTCGGCCTTTGCGTTCCGCGCCTGGTCGGTGGTCTCAAACTCGACAATACTACACGTCAGTCACCGACAGCCCACGCCACACTCACCCGCAGCCTTTGGAGGCACCTGCTGGCGTCACGAGCACCTCTGAGAAGACCACATTCCCTCCGGCTGTTTGTCAATCCTACTGTTCCCAGCCTTCATCTCCACCGTCACCACTTTCACACGCAGCCGCGAACCCGACGCCAGCACCATGCAACAATCACTGCGTGGGTACTGACGGCTACCAGCGAAGCCAGTCCTCCGGCGTCCTGTCCCAGCTGCCCATCCAGACTCCAGCTCCCGTCCCCAGCCCAGCTGTCTCTCCCCAGACCCCCACGCACCTCCAATCATGAAATCCGCCAGGTCGCGATACGTGCAGTCGTACGAGAGGTTGCCGACGTAGAGTCTGTTCTCGCGCTTGCTGACGCGTGCGTGCGCCTCGGCCTCCTCGTGCGACGCGTTCATCGGCCCCCCGGCGCTGTCGGAGCGGTGGAACCCCGTGCCCGGGTGGCTGCGGCGGTCGACGCGGGTCGGACTCATTCCTCTGCGGTCTCGGTCGCGGTCGCGGTCTCGGTCTCGGTCGGGGCGGTACGAGCGGTCGGCGCGGTCCAGCGGGCGGTCGCGGTCGCGGTCGCGGTCAGACGTAGAGTATCTGCGTGCTCGAGGAGATCGCGACCTGGATCGCGAGCGGGAGCGGCGCTGTGTTATGTAGAGACAAGAGACCCGCTGTCAGCTTATGAGGCCCCGAACACGACCGCTGAGGTCCTCGACGCGACACCTACGCGGTGCCGCTCCTCGTCCCTGCTCCTGTCATCGTCGCGGTGGCGCGCACGCTCATCGTCGTCCCGGTCGTCGCGTCGCCACTCGCGGCTCAGACTCCTGTCGCGCGACCGCCGCGACCCGCGCTCGCTCTCACGCTCGTCGTCGCGGTCGCGGTCTCGCCGCCGCTCTGCCGCGTGCGCGTCAGCTCCTGCACGCGCTGCCGTACGCCATCCATGCTCACCGTCGCGGTACCTGTCGTCCTCCATGGCTGCCGTATCCGATGGATGCTGCCGGTCGCGTCGTCGAGTGGGTGTAGTAGCGAGGGAAGGGATGTTGACGGCGGCGGCGCAACTGGTGACCACCAGTAATCACGTCACTACAGCCGCCGCCCACCGGAGCTACGCAGGGCAACACGGCAACACGGCAACACAGCCGCCGCCACCCAAGCACAAGCAAAGCCAAGCCAGCCTACGGCGGATGCAATTTCACCGAGTGTGGCACGCACCAAGACAACTTCAATCCCATGCATGTGCAGCGCGTCTCGCGCGTCGTCGTTACCTAACAGAACACTAGGACCTCCAATGGCCGGCCGCAAGTTGACTCGTTACTCTCCTCTCTACTAGCATATGTGTGTGTGTGTGTGTGTCACAAAAAACAGTCTCCTCCCTAGTGGTGGTGCTGCTTGGCTTGGTGTCGCTTCAGCGCGTCCTGGCGCGTGAAGAACTCGCCGCAAGTCTTGCAACGGATCCGCGGCTTGTCCCGAATCGTCCTCCACAACAGTGCCTTCTCCTCGGAAAGCTTGCCCTCGGCTACCAGGTCGCCCTCGCGGCGCGCGTGGCGGGCCATGTGTCGGGGAATGTCATACTTGCGTGTGAAGATGTCGGGGCATCGCTGGTAAGGTGGGAGCGGGTTGACGTACTCGCACTGGACACCTGCACCAGTAGCACCCGCCTTGGCACTGCTCTCGCTCAGCCGGCGAGCAGCAGACTTGGCAGATCCAGGAGTAGGAGAGGATTTGCGGCCCTTCTTTTTGCTGTCCGCGGGTGGGGTGTTGGATGCAGAAGCCGAGGGCGGAGGGGCGGGCACGGGGATCGCGCGTACTCGCATCTTGGCAGGCTTGGTCATCTTCTTGACTCCAGGTTTGCGTCCCTTGCCAGCATAGTCGCTGTCCTCGCCGCTGCCGTCTTCAAAACTCGAATTGGCGTCCGATTCGGCACCGTTGTCGATGGGGCTCGTGACTTGCCGCAGACGAGGATCGGGCTGCTCGAGCTGCAGTTCGCTTCGCCGTCTCTTCTTTGGCGGCTCGGTGGCAGCATCTCCTCGGCCTTGTCCGTCGCTTGGTGTGCTCTCGTAGCCAGGTGAGTCGCGGCCACCGGATCCGGCGCGCACATCTGTCAAGCGGCTCGTGCCCGTCGGGATGCCGCTCTCACGCCACTGAGCTACAGCCTCTGCTCCATTGCGACGCTTCGCAGAGGTGCTGTATCGGCTGCGCTCGTGATGGGCCGCCGCAACGGACAGGAGGTCGAGACCGCTGGCAGACGAAGACGAGGGGCTCCCTTCGCGGCCAACACCACCAACGGTCTGGTCGTCGTCGTCGTTGTCGCCAGGGGCATCCCCTGCAATGCCAGACGGTAAAGCACTGTGCTGAGGGCCGCTAGGCAATGACAGTGATTGAGGCTGGGGCTGTGGTAGTGACTGGCCGTTTCGTCGTGGAGAAGCTACTCGTCGATTGGTGGATGTCGGAGGGGGCATGTTGGGGTTGGCATCCGATCGGCGGTCAAAGTACGAGTTGAATGGCGAGTAGGATGGGGATGGCGCAGAGACCTGCTTGACCCACTGCACTGACGCGAGGTGTTCCGACTCCTCGGACGACGTCGACGACCCAGAGGACACGAACGAGCGCCCAGTGGTGAGGTCTCGGTCCTCTCCGCTAGTGTGTCGGTGGACAAACGCGGCCATGGACCGCGGCAGCTCGTACGTGTGGCCCGAGGGTGCACCCATCAAGTTGCGTGCTTGGACGACGCCAGGTGTTCCGTTGATCGACCGGACGGCCTCATCAGTCAAGGCGAGCTGCTTGGCGATGGCGGCGTCGTCCATGGCAAGCTGCGCAATCTCACCATTGTCCGTCTGGGCAGGTGGGTAGTTTGGAAACCCGTCCTGGTTGTACATGGACCCGAGGGTGGTCATGCCGGATAGCGATAATGACGACTCGGTCGAAGTCGAGCGCGCTTTTGTCCATCGCGAACGTGGTGGTGCTGTACCATTAGTTCCGTTGGCTGCTTCTGTCGACATTGGTTCTGCGGAGAGGGTGGAGGATTGCCAGAAGGAACTGCTGGCGCTCGAGGGCCCGGTAGGCGAGTCACCTGTGCCAGCCGAGTTGGGTGCGCTGCCGCTACCGCCGCCGCCGCCAGCAATAGGAGCTGGCAACACAGCAGCAGCCGCCTTGGCTGCCGCGCGCGGCGTTGTCCCGTTTGTTGCAGTCGGCTCGTCGTCGCTCGACATGCTTGGGGACGGGGAGACGAGTCGGCGCGATCGGAGCAGTGGTTGGACCTTTGCCTGGGGAGATAGCAACAGCGGGCAGATCGTCTCCCAGCCGTCAAACTCCTGGTCGAACCAGACTGTTGGGACGAGGTAAGCGAACGAAGAAGGCGGGCTGGATGCAAACACCATCTTGAGGGTGGGTTGCACTTGATACTTGCCTCGTGTAGATGCAGTGTAGTGTTAAGAACTGAATGCGCGCGAAGTCGAGGTGAGATGGCCTTATGTGGGCAGTGTTGTGGGGTGTGGGGTAGGGAAGACTTGTTGAGCGTGCTTTTTCCACGTGTGAGCGCGCAGGCCGCCTGTGAGGATGTGGAGCACACGATGGGGTGTGAGGTTTGGTTGATTACGAGTTGTTGGAAGAGTGACAAAGCAAACGCAAAGTCTGAGATGTGAGGAGCCTGTTCTTTGTGCGTGGGTGCGGTGCGGTGTGCAGTGCACTGCTGGTCATCGGCCAGTGTGCCGCGCTGCGTGAGTGAGTGTGTGTGCCTGCCGCCCGCCGCCGTACGCTGCCAGCCAGCCAGCCTACCACCGAATTCACCCCAACTTGGTGGCAAAAACGCCCATTGGGTGGTTTGGGTGGCAAAATTCGGGAAACCCACACGCCACCCCCCACTTAAGCATTGACCGCGTTTTTGCCACCCAACAAGCTGCAACAATGACGCACGCCAGGTGCCGGCCGTCTTCTGACGCTCGACTCGCCTTCACATCATCTACGACTCGTTGCACAGCTACAACGCACACGAACCCCCATTCACTGCCTTCTCTAGTGCAGCTAGTGCAGAATTCCGCTCGCAGTGCGACACCGGCACCCACACCCCGTGGGACACGTGTTGGTGTACACACCAGCATGCCCATCAATAGTGGCGTCGCTCTCGTGGCCGTGGGACAGGTCGGACGACTTGCGAGTCAGGCCCGACTCCTGGGACGCACTCTGGATGAGAAGCGAATGTCTCTGTGGTGGTGGCGTCGTTGACCTCGCACGGCCTGTGCGCTGTGGCGTCGTCTCGGTCTCCACTGTGAAAGCCGTCAGTATGGCACCAAGGCCTCAAGTACACTCGATACCCACAGTAGTACTTTCGCATACATATCTGACAACGTCAGCGATAACACGACTGACACACTTACTGTATGCCCTCCATGATGACACTTGTTGCACGCCATCCAGAGTCCTTTCACAGACTCGTGGCTGATGATGTTAGCTGACGCACCTGTGTGGCAAGACTCACCAAACAGAACACCTCTGTGCACCTCGACGGCAGCGGGTGCACCACCAGAATCGCTTCTTGTCCGCGGTATCTTCGAGTGACCCCGTAGATTTGCCACACTTGGCACAGTACAGAATATGGGTGATGCCTTCCTGTGCAGCAATCGTTTGTTCTTCAAGGATACCGGCAAAGCGACGAATGTACGCTGCGGGAACTGCGAGCCTGTGCCTCTCGAGAAGTTCTCCGCGTAAGCAGACACCCACTAGAACAGCTCACCGAGATACGCTTCCAACACACGCTGCGACTGTTTCCGTGGGAACTCCACAACTATTGATCCCACAACAAACACAGTCGTGGCAAGTTGAGTCTCTCCCTGTGGCGTCAGCCATCGTACATCCTCGTACACTCACGTCCTCGACGTATGACCGCCACCAATCAAGCAGTGCAGCGCAGCGCTTCTCTCGATACGACTCCCACTCGGTAGATGCGAACGATCCTTGGGCCCGGCGGGTAATTTCCCCCGGTTGAATACGGTCCTTCGTCGCGGCGACAACAGATGGCCGCGCGCTGTTAACAACGGACACTGCCGCGCTCGAAAGGCGCACTGGGGCTATACGATCTTGTAACCGGTCCTTCTCGAACGGCGACGGAGGACGAGTGCTCTGTGGTGTGGACTTTGAGGTCAGCCGACCACCACCACTAAGACCACCCGCCGACGTTCGGTGGTTCATGGTCGACTCGAGTGCGGCCGCAATGCCGTACGGGTCAGGGTAGTCGTTCTCCCCGCCATTTGGCGTCTCCGCTTCGCTGGGCGTCTCGATTGTCAACCTCTTCGTTATTGACCGCGAAAGCAGGCTGGGATAGGACGCTCCGAGAGTCGGAACTACTGTCGCCGACGACTCGCTACGGCCGCCAAGGATCGGCCTGACCGGCGGTGGCTGAGACTTGCCCGAGATCGAGGGCGGGACAAACGCCTTGAAGCGTGATTTCTTCGGAGTATGTGATCCAGAGGAAGTTGACGAGCCTGATATGCTTTCAGAGTCCGAGCTGGCATCAGTGGCCACAATACCGTCTCCCTCCTCGAGTGAGATACCCGCGTAGTCAGATGCACGCCGGCTGTCCATCCTTCGTGGGGATGGAGGGTTGGGGATGGGAACTGGCGTCGGGGCTGCCGCCGGCTGAGTGAACACCGCCTCGTTGAAGATGCCCTCGGGGGCCGCCGCAAACTCCTCGATGAGACCTTGTAAGAAGTCCCACAGGCGAGCCTCGTCCTCCCTTCCGCAAATCACGGCAACCTCCTTGTTCCACTTGCACACTGCTTCCGGCTCGCCGTGCAAGCGGTAATGATCAGCCAGATATTGGAACTCTCTGTCCCGGCCATCGTCAAGGGGAACCGTACCCGATGCTTGAAGTGGCTCGTATGGCGGGTCTGCGACGCCCTTGCGGTGCTGGGGACGGCCCACCTGCCAGTACGCCGAGTACTCTGGTCGCCTACACTATCAGCTGCACGACCGCCGTTGCAACCTACACGTCGTCAAAGGGCACCTCGCCCAGTTTGAAACGGTCGATCGCATACGCCAGCTCGTTCTTCACGCTCCATGAGATAACCTGCCGGGGAATCGTCTCAAGGGGGATCGTCCTCGGTGAGACCCGGCTCTCCAGATCGATCTGCACAAGGCCGCCGTTCTGATAACACGCGACGATGGAGTTGTCGTCGTCCCAGATGGCCGCAACCGCGGTGCCGTCGTACCCCGGAAGCGCGTACTTTGCGATGTAGTGTCGGCGAACGTCCCAGACTTCGAGCGACGAGTCAATGTCATCAGATAGTGGGAGCGACATTGGCGCCAGCGTTGAAGCGATGCTCGGGGATTCAGCGGATGCGGACACTAGGGGCTGGTTGAATGGCACGACAACAAGCTCAGTAGGGTGCTGAGGACGCCAGTCGACGCAACGGATCTGGTACGCCGTATGCAGCGCGTGTGTTGGAGCAGCTCCCTTCTCCCACGAGTGCGACATGTCCCATATCTGCTGGGTCAGACATTGCACTCTTCAACAACCCACCTGCACAGTCCTGTCTCCACCCGCACTCGCAAGCCACCCATGGCCTGTAGGGCCTGGGGGCGCGAAACCATCTCCGTTTGTCTTCCACTTCAGGTCGAAAACGGGCTTTGATCCATGCGCACCCCAGATCTTGCCGACAGCCTTGGTGGGCACGCGGTAGTCGTAGCGGAACAGGCCGCCGGCCTCGGTGCCGACGACAAAGAGGTGCGGGTCGTCGGCGCAGAATTCCAGTGCACTGATGGGCGCGTTGTGCTTGTAGTATTTTCTGTTTGTCGGCTCGTTGTCGCGCAGGTCCCAGAGCCGAGCCTGCCCTTCCGTCCCGCCAGTGAGGACGAGGTGCGAGTACTGCGGCGACTTGCAGACTGTGATTGCGTTCATGGGGCGAGGATTTCCACCCAGGACCTCGCGGTCCAGCTTGCCGCGATTGATGTCAAAGATCATAAAGTTGCCGCTCGGCGTCGCTGTAACAATCTTCGTCTCAAACCCTGCCTGTCAGCAGCTGCCACCGCCTCCACAACCCACCTCCCACGCCCCAGTCCACATCGTTGACGCCTTTGCCGATCGCCCAGGACCCCTTCCAGAGGTTGACAATCTCGCTAATCGTCGATCCACCTGGGCCGCGGACGAACGGGGATCCCGCCTGGCGAATAGTTGTCGGCTTTGGTTCCTCGGTGATACCATTGTCCTTTGGCATGGGTGGGTCGGTAATCTCGAACACACGGAGGTCTGCGGTCAGCAGCTTTCCCCAGCTAGCCCACTCACACTGCCCGCCGCCGACGACGTAGCGCATGCCGGGCCCGCGCGCCATGCTCGTCAACCGGCCGCTCGCAGCCACGCTCGGCGGTCTCCGGCCCTTGGACTTGGGCTGCAACGCGGCGACCTGCATGAGGTTTACGCGGAGACTGCGGTCCGGCCCGCGGCGCATCCTGCTCGTCGGCGTCGAGGCGCCGCTGTGTGACGCGGCGCCGGGCGAGTCGTCGCGACGCAGCCCGGCGGCGCGGTCGTCCGCGCGCGACGGCGACGTTGGATAGCGCGTCGCCCGTGGATCATCGTACAGCGACCGCGCAGACAGCGGCGTCGCGAGCACCGGCGACGGCTCGACGGGCGACGCTGCGCGCGCCGAGTCGATGGGCGTGACGTTTGCCGTTGGCCCGTCCGATGCCGGCAGCGAGCTGGGGCGTGAGTAGACGCGTCGGAAGTGCACGTACGGGTATAAGACCGTGGCGAAGCGGTTCATGGATGTCGCTTGCCTTGGTCGGTGGTCTGTCGAGATTGTGAGCAATAGTCGAGTCCAACGTCATTGTTGTCGAGCGGAATGGCGGGGCGGCGGGGTAGGTGCCTATTGCAGTTTGATTTGTCCTGGGCCTGTCAGGTTCAAATTGCCATTCCTTATCACGTTCCTAATGTAAGTACTTCCAATGACGTAGAGGTTGTGCCCAAGCGGACAGTTTGATACAAACTGCGACTGATGTATCAGAGAGTCGTGCGATGCATGCAAGCGACTCGCATCCTCCACAGGGACAGCAAGACTGCAGAGCATCGGCTACATTCCGCTGAGACACTGTAGAGTGCGTTGTGAGTGGTAAACAACCAAACCCAACGCCGACTCTGGCAACCGCCCGCTCCACACGGAAGGTTTCCACCGCCCGCAAATCTGCCGAACACCACAACTCAACTCCGTATCAACTCTCTCACCTCGCCCTCGCGCAGAGCACCGCCGCACCCACTATCTCCCCGCCATGGCGTCGTCGCGAGCCTCGTCGTCGTCGATAGCGGCAGCCGCGAACCCGTCGTGCGACCGGTGCCGGTCGCGCAAGGTGCGCTGCACGCCGCTCACCGAGGCCGAACTGGTCGACGCGCGCAAACGCGGCGTCGGAAACCGCTGCAAGGGGTGCTACAAGGCCGACAAGGAGTGCACGCACGACTACGTGCACAAGAAGCCCGGGCGGCCGGTTGGGTGGGTGTTGCGATATCAAATGGCCGAGCTGACTGTCCAGCAGCGGCGGGTCGGGAAGTAGGACCTCGGCGCGGCGGCGCGCGTCGCGCACCCCTGCAGCTGCCGAGCGCGCCGCCGCCGTCACCAGCACGACACTGCTCGCGCCGTCTGTCCTCCCGGACTTGGCGGTGGATGACGCGCTCGCCACCCAGGCTGCTGCAGGCACCGGGCCGGCCGAGGGCTCCATCTTCGGCTCGGCGCGCAACGCACTGTACCCGACCTACACCTTCGCTCCGGCGCCGCTGTTCGAGGCGGCGCCATTGTCAGGTGTGGCTGCTCCATTGCTACCCGCTGCGCAGAGCAGTATCGACATAGGGTACGCTGCCGTCACGACACCGCTCCTCCCGTCCACCACGCCGGCTTCCGACCCACCCTCAGCCCCGCCCCTCGACCTCCCCCTGACCCCGACAGACACCGAGTACGAGAAGGGCCTGCGGCTCGAAGACGCGCTGTCATGGACCGACGCGTCCTTCTTCTTCAAAATGTACCTCACGTGCCAGCACTGCCTCGTGCCACTGATCCACAAGCCGACGTTCTCGCAGGACGTGCTCAAGCGCCGCGACCGCGAGGACGAGGCGTTCCGCGGCCTCCTGTACAGCATCATCGCGTTCACCATCTGCCAGTGCCCGATCAGCAACATGACGGGCGTGTATGACCGGCCGCACCTCGTCGTCATGCTGCACCGGTGCGTGAAAGCCGCCGAGGCCATCCGCCACAGGCAGCGCCTCAACCCGTCCCTGCCGCTCATCACCTCCACCATCCTCGACTGGATCACGTCGCAGGCGGTGGGCAAGCCACAGATGTGTGACCTGCTCGTGGCGGAGACCACGCGGCTGGCGCACGCGCTCGGTCTCAACGAGTCGTCCCCCCGGCCGGGGTGCGACGCCGTCGAGGCCGAACTCAGCCGGCGCATCTACTGGACAATCTACGCAAAGGACAAGACGGACGCCATGTCGGGCCGCCCGATCATCCTGCACGACTTTGAGGGCGTGCCGCCGTACCCGCTCGAAACGGACGACGAGTACATCACGACCGAGGGTGCGCTCCCGCAGCCAAAGGGCAAGACGTCCACGCTCGTCGGGTACGTGGCCATCATGCGCATCTTCCAGGTGCTCGCGCACACGATCAACCGGCAGCGCGCGTGGGCCAACAAGTCGAGCCTCGACCCCGACGAGCAGCGCGACCCGTCGGCGCTGCGCCGCTGGATCGGGACGGCGCAGGCGCGCTTGCGCGAGGTGATTGACGGGCTGCCGCCCGCGCTGCGGCTGCGCTTTGGCGCGAGCGAGGTCGACGCCAACGGCGAGGATGTGCCCCAGCAGTACGGCGACTTTGGCATCCAGCAGGCGAATATCACCATCACGGCGCTGTGTGCCGAGTTCGCGCTGCTCGACCTCCGTGCATCCATCTGCCCCGACGAGGACACACGCCAGGAGAAGGAGGAGATGGCGACCAAGGCTTACGACACGCTATCGAGCATCCCCGTCGAGCTGCTCGCGTCCAACGGCGAGAGCATGGTGAGTGGCGGGCAGAAACGGTAGAGCTGACGCCCCAGCGTGGCAAGGTGCTCCGCATCATCCTCACACTGCTGAGCATGACCACCGAGCCCGTCAACTTTAGCCAGAACGCCTGGGAGTGGTGGAACATGTACTCCAAGGTCCAGTTCCTCCAGGTGATCCCAGACGACGCCATGACGCTGCTCGAGAGCCATGCGAGCCAGGCAAACCAGGCTCAACGAAGCCCAGTGTCCGCCCTGGCATAGACAGTCCTGTATAATACTCGTGTTGTATATCTACGAATGGACAATGGAATACCAGGATACTGCAATGACATGGATGGGTCTACGACAACAGCCTCTCCTGCGGCCCCAACTAGTGTCACTACTGCTGCGTGGCTGGCGCCTGCTGTGTTCCGTCGACAGCAGCACCAGAGCTCTTCGATCCCTGGCCGAGTCGCTTGTAGTTTGTGTCTGCGAGTCAGGGACGCCAGAATGCGCAACTCACATTGACGTGACAGCGTCAACGAGGTCATCCACCCCTCGGGGTAGAGCTTTGCAATCTGACGGGGTTAGCTGCCAAAGACAAAGACGCCCGAAATTGTAACTATCCCACCTTGTTGTACAGCAGCTTGCGCATGTTCAGCTCACTCGACTGGCCCTCAAACTTCTGGCCCCAGTCCCTGCCAATGTCAGCAAAGACCTTACGACAACACCCACTCCATTCTCTTGTTAATGTCGACCATTTCCTGCGTGTTCTCCACAAGCTGCCTGAAGATGTCCTTCATCTCCTGGGTAATGGTGGGGAGCTTCTTGGGGTCGGTCGACTTGGCCTTGTTCTGGTCCTCGTCCGCCAACTCGGCAAGCTCTGGCTCTTCTATCAAGCGTCAGCCAAGACCCCATACCGCGCACTCACCCTGCCTCGAGGTATGCTCGGCCACTGCCTGCTCGTACTGCTGGAGCATGATCGGAATCTCCGGCTCGAGAAGCTCCTTCCACTGGCGAAGTCCCTCCGCCTCGCACATCTGCATCCACCGCCAGTACTGCGTGTAACAGAGCTTGATGACGAGTTTCTGGGGGCGTAAACGGCGGGACTGGACTCAAACTCACTCCCAGCGTGAGACGGTTGTATGGCAGGACACTGCACAAGGCTGAAACAAAGGCCTTTTCTGTGAACCGCTCGTAGCCGCTGTCCGTCGTCTCCTTGTCTGTAACGCAAAGCAAGTCGTGGTGGAATGCGGCCACTCCAGCACGCTGGAGTGGGGCCTTGAGGTGTTCTGGAAACTTGCCCTTGTTAAGGAGATCCCACACGTCTACGCTGTCAGCTTATCTCAGGGCTCACGCTTGCTTACGCTTGCTACTCTCGCGACGAAGAGCACGAAGACGGTGCGCCACCTCGTCTGGGAACTCGTCAAACGGAGGCAGGTACTGCTGGGTAAGCTCCCTCCTCCCTCCTTCACCCACTTTTTCCTCTTTCGAAGCAGCCTTGTAGAGCGTTCTGTCGACCGGGTAGCGGTCTTCTGGTGCGTCCTCAGGAGAAGGCGAACGGCCTTGACGAGGTCAGCTTAGCCTTAAACGACAATAGCAGACGTACGGTCAGGAATGTACGAAGGGCCAGCAGCTTCGTCATCGCTACCGATGAGAATTGGAGAGGCGCGGCTGCCATCTGGGCCGTGGCGCTCGCGCAAAACTTCAGACAGGCTCTTGCGCTGCTCCTTGGGAGCCCGACCACTGGCACGCGACGTCTTTGCCTTGGCCTTCTTGACGGGAGATCTGAAATGTCAGATGTCGTCACACAGCGAACCCACCCCTCCATGAGCTCCAGCGCTCCTTGGTGGACAAAAAATCCCTCCTTCTTGGGACGCGCGACATGGGTCGGCGCGTCAATACCAAGGTCAGAGTCGTCGATGAAGGGGTCCGACAAGTCGTACTCGATCTTGCGCTTTTTGGTCATAACCTGTTGGGTCAGACATGTTCTCCGCCGGTGCCCACTCACTCTCTTCTTCTTGGGCTCCTCGTACTTGGCCTCGAGCCTCCTGGCCTCCTCTTGCATCTCACGCCACTCCTCGTCAGAGAAACCCGGTGGGCGGGGCTCGGCTGGAGGTGCGTCTGGGGCAGCGGCTGGTGTGGCGCTTGCCTCTCCGTCAAGGGCGGTCCCATTGAGGTCGACGGCGACGAGAGGGGTGACTTCACCCGCCAGAGGGTCCTCTCCCCATGCATTGAAAACGCCTTCGAAGCCAGCACTGGCAGCAGTCTCAATGAAATTCCAATCGAGGGTTTCCTCATCTGTAGGCAGCGCAATCTCGAGACGAATGGTCGGCATCGGAGGCGGTGGGGGAAGGTCCTCATCTTCTGAGGGGGACCGAGGTCGGGCACGCTTCTTCTTCTTGGGCTTCAACTCGTTGACAGCCTCGCCTGCACCCTCGGCGTCCTTATTGGGATCTGTTGACTCGTCGGCACCTGGCTCGGTCTTGACGTTTGGCGCAGCCGCGGAGCCTGATGGCACACCGTCGGGACCATCGATAGCAATGATGTCCTAGAATTGTGTCAACAAGACTGCAACCGCAAGTGACTCACCGAGCTGTCGCTATCGTCGCTCTCGTCCCCACTGCTATCGTCGTCCTCGTCGTCATCTTCGTCATCGTCATCCTCATCATCGTCAACTTCCTCGACAATAATATCGTCCTTATTATCGTCCTCCATGGCCTCGTCTGGGTCGACGCCGATCGCCCCTTCCGCCATAGTGACGTCGGCTTCCTCTTCCTCCTCATCGATCTGCGTCGGTCGCGACGACACAATAGGCGCTTCGTTTGTCGCGTTGACCAGGTTGGTCAAGTCGGCGCGTGAGGAAGGCGTCATTGAGGATGGACGCGACGTGCCAGCTTCTGGAGTGGATTGTATTGGTGCACGGCTGTGTGGGGATGTAATGGTGGACGGCGTGATCCTGCGTTTTGATGGTGGTGACTGCGGGCCCGATGCTCGGTTTGAGGACGAGCTGGGCGTCGCAGAATCGGTTGGGTTGAGGAGGGCAGAAATCATCCGATCAAAGCGAGTGGTGGGATAGTGGTGGTGGTGGTAATTGCGGGGGTGGGGTTGTTGGGGGTGGGAACGTGAGACGACGCCGAACGCGCGCAAGCACAGTCTTGAGCGGTGCTGCTTTGCTATGCGTTGGTCGTGGTGCTTGTTGTGTATGCGTGTGGTAAGGAAGGAGTGTGGTTGGGGTGGTTGGATTGTGTGGTTGAGGTGGCAAGTGCACCTTGTGTTTGTGGTGGTGGATGCAGACGATGGTGGTGGTGGTGGTGGTGTTGACGAGGTGTGGGATGGGATGGGGGGGGGGAGGGTGGGCGGTGGATTGCTGTTGTTGGCCGTTTTGATACGTCGGCCCACCGGTGGCCAGACTGGCAGACTCCGAACTACGAGCTAGAACTGCGTGCGCGTCCCAATCTGCTCGAGGCGTTGTTCGTTCAGGTTTCGCCGTTCTCTGCCTCTTCGGCGGACAGCCGCGGAGGCGGGCGACGAGCTGCACGATGTACAGTGTGCTGTAGACCCGCGGAATCTGTTTCGGCGACGACCACGTGCTCGCTGTACATCTACGCGGTCGGCCGGTGGGAGGGTGACCGTGGGTACGGACAAGTGCGAGTACGGATCAAGGGGGAGGCAGATTAATGGCAGACTTTGACGCGTCATCTCAGACATGCCACTAGCGCCGCAGTGGCTCACCGCACGGCGATACTAGACGCGACTCAAGTATCAGTGACGCTCACGTCCATGCTCATGGTCATATCGCTGCTGTCATGTTGTGCAAAGACGCGTTGCATGGATGGCAATGTCGGCCAAGATTGTTGACATGATTTTGGCAGCCAAGTGGCCGGCTGCAGCCGTGACCGCGCCGCCCGCCGCCGCCGCAGCCGCAGCAGGGCTGCCGTTTTGCGGTACAACGATCGAGGGAACGGTGGGATGCTGTGCCTGACACAGTCAAGTGGCGCCACGATCCTACTGCTATGTATTGTTAACGCTGCACGTCAAACAGTGACTAATACAAAATTATAATCCCGCTATTAGTCGAAGTACCCCCGTGCCTGGCAAGTTTGGGTCAAACGCCCCTTAAAATCCTGAGTTGAGGCTGCAGCAGCCTGCGCAGGCTGGCTGGCTGGCTCAGGCGCGCGCGCAGATCACACTTGGTGCTGCTAAACCTGTCACCTTGGTCACAGAGCCCGCCGCCGTCGCTCGCTGCCTCGCACAACCACCACGGGACAGTCTGTCTTGCTTTTCTCACTCGTTCATCTCGCCTTGCACCTTTCATCACTAGTATCCACACCATGGTCACGAACCGCCTAGCATTCGTAGCACTCGTTGCGGCATCAGGAGCGTTCGCAGGAAAGGGCGTCTGGGGCGACACTTGCTCGTGAGTTGGCAAGAATCTCACACGCCAGCACCGCGCGTGCGCAACGACGCTGACATTCTTCCCTCGTCTCGTCTTTTGTAACATTCAGTCAAGCCAACAACAAGCTCGACTCTAGCACATGGGCGCTGTCCACCGACTGCGGATCCAATACTTACTGCGACGAGACCGGCCACTGCGTTCCCAAGGGATGTCGTCAGGACCTGGTGCGTACAAGAAGCGGTGCCATAGTGTTGCCCGCGCATTCCGACAACAACTGACGCGACCGTAGTACCCATTGGGTTACAGCAACTATTCGTTTGCCGAGCTGCCTCCGATGTGCCCTCAGGGCGAGTTGTGAGTGCGGGTGCAAGCGCTGCGATGGGCTGCTCTGACACCGACTAGCTGCCCCGACGAGGGTGACCGCTGCCTCCCACAGTCGCCTCTCGGTGGACCGTGTCAGAAGGACCGTGACGGTGGGTACTTGACCGAGAATGACGCTTATTCGATACAGACCAGTGCCAGCCACCTCCCAACGCCCGTGACTTGGCCGGTTACCTCAACGTCAACGGCTCGGTCTGCTTGAACTTTACGTGCTAGTAAGTGGGAGCGTGTAACGTCGGCGTGTTCGCGTCGGTACCGTTTCTGACATTACAGCTACGCGGACGCCCAGGTTGGCCAGAGCTGTGTCAACGAGAACACGCTGTACACGGGAACCAACGATGGCGGCACTCAGTTTGCGTACATTGTGTCGCGCGACAACTGCCGCAACGGCTACTACTGTGACGGCACGACCAACCAGTGCATGAAGGGCAAGAACCGTCGCCAGGCTTGCAGCGGAAACAAGGAGTGTATCTCGTACAACTGTCAGCCGAACGGCACGTGCGGCAAGGCTGCCGACGAGCCGCTCCACACGCCAGCCTGGGTCTACGCCATTGTGGGCATTGCAATCGTGGCTTGTGAGTGGCTCTGCCGAATTGAAGCCATTCTAACTCCTCAGTGATCGTCGGCGTCATGACGGGTCTGTGGTTCCTCCACAAGCGCTCGCGCGAGGAGCACCAGGTCATGCTCGAGCAGTACTACAACGAGCAGATTGCGTACCGTCAGTCGATCATGTCCATGTCGCACGCAAAGAACTCGCTGCTCTCGCTCCCTCAGGGAACTGTACGTGTCCTGGGCTGATGATTGCACCGCACTCGCACTGACGCAGACAACAGACGCCAGACGCGGCCCGTGCTTCGCTGTACGGCAACGAGGACTCTGCGGGCTACTCCACTGCCATCAACCCTGTGCCGCCCAACATGCAGCGCGAGGTCAGCGCCGGGTACTCTGACGAGAACTCGGTGCTGATGATGGACAAGGGCCACAGCGGTGGCCTGAGCGCGCTCGGCAGCCGCTTCCGCCGTTAAACGCGCCGTCCATGGCGCTCGGACATTCGAGTTGGCCACTAAGGCCGCTCTCCATTTGGGGCTGCCCCGTCAGCCCCGCCACTTATGACACTCCATTGGCCCATTGGCCCACTTGCTCCATACGTTTTACACACACATGCATGACTGTACGAGATGGGGGGTGGGGGGGTTGTGTTCTGTATGCGTTACTACCTCCTTGCTCTGCTGCTTCTGCATGACGGGCGTCTTGCTCGCCGCTGCGCGGCTCGCCGACTATCCCAAGACACTGAGCATGTCCTCTACGCGCCTAAATTTCTCCCTCTCCTTGCCGGTGCCCTTTGCGCGCTCCTGCTCCGCCCTGTCGATCGCATGCCACCCAGCAAGCGGGACGACCTGCCCGTCCTTGAGCCCGCGCTCGACGGCGTCTGGCCTGCCACCCTCCGGCGTGAGCGGGATCGGGGCGGCGGCATCGCGCCGCACGAACGGCCCGTCGTCGGCGACATAGTCGCCCAGAATCCCCTCGACGAGCGCATACGCGTCCTGCATCGTGCTGGCGATCACGCCGACCGGCCCGCGGCCCGCCCACCCGGCGACGTACGCGCCGGGCACGGCCGCGCCGTCGTCGGCCGTCACGCGGCCGGCGGCGTTGAGCACCCGCCCGCGGCGCGCGTCGAAGGGCAGCAGCCCGCCCAGCGGCTCGGAGCGGTACCCGACGCTCTCGACCACCATGTCCGTCTCGCGGGTGGTCTGCGCGCCCGTGCGCCGCGCCGACGCCGCCTTGCCCTCGAACACGAGCTCGTTGACGTCCCACGTCGCGGCGGCCACGCGGCCGTCGGCGCCGGGCAGGAACGCCGCGGGCGAGAGCAGGAAATCGAGCTCGAACGTCTTGCTGCCCCCCGCGTTGGCAGACTTGGCCATGAGCGCGAGCATGCGCGTGCGCATCCTGTCGCCCTTTGTGAGCTCCTGCGCCTGTGCCATGAGGCCGGCGTCGACGCCGGCGTACGCCACGTCAGGCAGATTGACCATCTCGCGGAACTCTTTCGTCGTAAACGCGACCTGCGCCGGGCCGCGGCGCCCGACAGCACGCACGGTGGTCACTGCGCTCTCGGCGAGCGTAGCGAGCACGTGCTCGGGCATGTCGGTGCCGGCCAGCGTGTCGACCGGACGCAGAAGAATGCGCGCGACGTCAAGCGCGACGTTGCCCTGCCCCACGACGTCGACGGTGCGCGTGTTGCGCAGGTCGACAGGGAGGTCCGCGTACGCCGGGTGTCCGTTATACCAGCTGACGAGCGCGAGGGCGGGCACGACGCCGGGCAGCGGCGCGGCCGACGCCGAGGACCCCGGCACGCCGGACAGCGGGTTCGAGTGGCTCGCGCCGTACGCGAACACGACGGCGTTGTAGTGCGCCGCCAGGGCGTCGAGCGGGAGGTGCAGCGCGTGCGGGTAGTCGTAGCCCGCGAACGGCGCAGAGTTGTGTTCGCCAACCGAGACGTTGCCGAAGAACGCGAAGCGCGGGTCGGTGGCCAGCTCGTCGAACTTGTGCTGGCAGTTCTGGAAAGTCAGCGCCGGCCATGGCGCGCGCGCTCGCGGCTACGCAACCCACCTTGACCTCCGGGTGGTCGGGCGCGACGCCGTACCGCGCCAGCCCGTACGGCGTCGGCAGCCGCTCGTACATGTCGACCGTGGCCCGCGCGCCGTGCTCGCTCGACGCCGGCAGCTGCGCCAGGATGCGCGACGCAGCGTAGAAACCCGACGGGCCAGAGCCGATCACGGCGACTTTGAGTGGGGGCCGGGTGTTGCTTGTGCTGTAGGCGCGTGCGGCGGCAGCGCCTGGCCGCCGAAATCTGTGTACGGCGTGTCGGAGCATGATGGTATGAGTGTGGTGAAGAGGGCCCCTCGACTCGATATAAAGTCGCCAGTCGCAAGTCGCGCGACGCCGACTTCGGCTCTCCGGATTAGATTGTCCAGAGCAAGGGCATTGCCGCAAACATGCCGACTTGATTACGCTCGCCTTCGGACCTATCGGCTCGTCGACCTCGCTGCTTACACACCATCTCTCACATGCATGCTACCTAAACAATGCTATCGCCTATGGTACAAGCTGAATCGATACACACATGGCAATCACTTGCCTCCCTTCTTGGCATTGCGGAATGGGTTGCTGCGCTTGGCTGCACCAGCCGGGGCAGCGGCAACAGCCGCAGGAGCAGCCGCCGCCGGCGGCTTGAGCTCGTCGAGCAGTTTGCGCATGCGCTGCGCCGTGGTATCAAACGACCCCGCCCTCGAAGACCCCCCCTGGCCTCCACCCAGCCCAGTCTGCACACTGTTGTACGAGTCGGACGCTGTCGTCTTGCCGTCGTCAATCGCCTTCCAGCTGCAACAGTCAGCAACCTTCTACTCAGCTCCTCACCGATCAAGCTGCGTGCGGATGACATCCGCCTTGAGCCTAAAGTGCGTCTTGATCTCATTCTCAACTGCTTGTCAGCAAGTCCCAACATCTCCAACCTACATGGGAATGGAGGGTTTGCCAGGTTGTTGCCCATGGCGTCCTCGATGACCATGCGCCGCACGTTGGCAGAGTATTGTTTGCTGGCAGCAGTCTGGGCCATCAGTAACAGAAACTACGACCAACTCACTCCCGCCTGGTTGGCCCAGCCCGGCTCATTGAGGTATGGCTCCTCACATAGGATCAGACTCTGGATCGAGATAAGAACCTGGAGCAGCGTCGACTTGCCCGCCACCCAGCCGGGACCCGACCAAGTGCCCAGGAGACTGAGGCAGACTTTCTGCTCCTGTTAGCTCAACTCTTCAACCCACTGCTCACCCCGTCGTTGTAAAGGTTCGGGTTGTACCTGTACACGCCGCCATTCGTCGTCATTGACTTGACAGAGGGGCACTTGATGTTGTACTCGAGCGGCAGGAAAATATCGAAGATGAAGCATCCGTTCTCGTACGGCGTTCCCTCGGGTCCAATGATCATCGCCTTGATGCAGTCTACGCGCGCGTCATCGACGCGAAGGAAGATGGACGAGTGCCACGCTGACGGAAGGCTCGTCGTCAGGATGGCCAGCTCCTTGGCGATCGCCAGAGAACGCTTCGGGGCGTCCTGGGACAGGTCAACAATGCCATCCGTGCGACACACTCACCATGCCAGCCAGCTTCTTGATCTGGTCATTATAGCAGTGGAAGTAGTTCTCCTTGCTAGCGTCCTTGGGGTTGATCAAGTCGGTGTACTGGAAACGGACCTTGCGGGCCCACTCTTCGTCTATGGATTAGTCATGACTCATGCACCCCACTCACAGATCTTGATGATCGCTTCATTGGTTGCGTCAGTAGATTCCTGCACGTCCACCACAGTGTGGAGACGAGGTAGCGTCTCGTGCATGCGCTTGACAAACGCCTCGCCCTTGGTGTCAACGAGAAGACGGTCGATTGTCGCCGCAGACTGGACAATCCTTTCGCTAGAAGGGTCAACGCTGACCATTCCTCCTACTAGCGCTGGCTGCTCCCTCACTCACCAGAAGGCCTGCAGCGACGCATTCTGGTCCTCGTCGTCCACCACGACTTGAGGCTGGACAATGTCCATAGCATTCACGCTCTGCGTGAGGTCGACTGCCTTCTCCTCCTCCTTCGCCGCCGTCGCAGTCAGACCCTTCAGTGCCGACGTCGCTTGAATCACAACGCTTTCCAGAAGCTCACGCGGGCTGGGGCCGCCCTCGTAAACAACATTGACCGTCCCCTTGTCAGGGCCTGGCAGCGTTTTCAATGGCCGCATTTGTGGCATAGCAAGCATGCTAGCCAGCGACTCATGACTCGAGACGATCTGCCGTCAGCCAGCACTCTTGTTTGCAATCATACCTCGAGCCAGTCAAACAGGGCACGGTAAAGCGTACCACGGTTGGACATGTCCATGAGCGAGTCATTACGGAGCAGGTCGTTGACAAAGCCGCTGCGCCGACGAAGATGGGCAAGTGCAGTCGGATGGACGAGGTGGTCGGAAGCACGAGGGCCGCTGGTGCGGTTAAGCGCCGGGAGGTAGACCTGCACCTGCGAGAGGAGCGTGGCCGTCTTGCTGTCGTTGAGAGCTTGAACTCGCTCAGCCGCAATCTGGCCAGAACGCTCGCGGTGTCAGTCTATGCATATGGAATCGCACTTACGTCCTCGTTGTGAGACCCGCTGTAGCCAGTGCCCTTGGCAGAGGAGCGTCCGCGGCCACTGCCACTGAAAGGTGCAGGTGAATCGATCTCCGACGCGTCACTGTCGCTCATTTCGTCGTCGTTGCTTCCAAGAACAAACTTGGACATTAACTTCTTGACCTTGCGCTTCTTAGTCGGGTGAGCTTCGTCCTTCTCCGGCGTAGGCGGGGAATGAGGGGCCGAGAATCCCTCCTCGATCATGTGCAGGCCTACACCAATGATGACACCCTGGGTCGGTGAGCCTTATCCAGCACCGCTAGCACTCACCTGAAGGTTGAGACAATGCAGGAGGCACTCGATTTCCCCGTCGGAATTGGCAGTCCACGTCGTAGCTTTGCCCTTGCCTTTGCTGCTGGCGACGAGTTCACCACACGCCCTGCATGTCGTGTGGTCACATGTTGGGCACCGAGCTTCGATCAGGCTAGCCAGGTGCGCCGTGTATGTGGGGAAGGAAGACTGGACGTAAGCTGTGGTTTGTAAAGCCGGACAACACTTACAAACAGAGCAAAGAAGTGCTCTGGGGAGCGGGGGAACTGGTGACCGCAGCCGTTGCCGCAGGCGAGGGCGCCCTCGGCGAGGAGCTCGTACAGCTGAAATAAGAAACTCTGCTCGTCTTGGGCGGGTGAGCGGTCATGCGCAGTGAAGACTGGGACTTACTGCCTTCAGGGCAACCACTCATCCACTCGCCGCGGGAGAGGATGCGGACTCTCTCCTTCTTAGCGCTCGGCCCCGCGCCGCCTTCGGATGGGATGGACACGTCCATGAAGACTGGCTTCTCGACCGTCTCAATGAGGCTCTCGGTTCTATCCTTGGAAAAGAAGACGCCGGCGTATGGGTCGAGGTCCTGCGGGACGTGCTCCTCGTCTAGAAACGTGTGAGCGGTCGCGCGACATGCACAGACCTACCGTCGTCGAACTGGAAATCATCGTCTTCGTAGGCTTCGTCGTCTTCGTCCTCCTCCATGAGAACATCATCATCATCGTCGCCGTCGTCTTCGGACACCGGCGCGGTGGAACCGCTGCCGCCCTCTTCTGGTGTCTGCTCAGGCCGTCAGCACCGCTCGTGAGGTCAGGCTGGGAAGCCGATCATACCTGCAGCCCAGTGCGTTGATCGCCCTCGTCCTCGTCATCGGACGGAATGTCGTCAAATTCACCGCTGAACACACGCTCCTGCACACATGTGTCAGTGACGGCTCTTCCGCGCGCTAATCTGCAAGCACTCACCGCGGCCGTCATAGCGTCGCCCTTGGAGCGCTGCAACGCGGCCTTGGCGCGTCCAATGGGTATCCCCTGAGAGGTTGAGGTCAGTCTGATGTTGGTGCGAGGTGTGGAGGAAGGCTCACCATATCCATGAGTTGAGTGAGGGCAGCATTGCCAGTCATGCTGGACAGGACCAGCTGATAGCGGCGATTGTGGCCAGATAGTGCTTGCGAGCCTCGTCGTCACGAGACAAGCCGTGTTGGCAGCAGGTGCGAGTACGAGTGCAAGTGCGAGTGCCAGTGCGAGTGCCAGTGGTCGGCCGACCTGTGAAAAGGAAGCCAGCTGGTAATGGGCGCTGTATGGAGTGTGCAGCCGATCTGGCCGGTTGTGGGAGGTATGGGTGTCGGGCAAGGTGAGACGGGGTGGGTGACGGTGTTGTGTACCGTGTTGATGAAGAGAGAGAGAGAGAGAGAGTTGAGGTTGTGTCGAACAAATGTTATCTATGACAAACTGCGAGTGCGGGAGTGGACATTGTCTCAGAGCGACAGACTGACCGTGACGGTTGCGGCGGCTGTTGTTGCAGTGATGGCAACGACAGCGGCAGCGGCGGGCGGGCAACGAGGCGACAGTGTGACCCAGGGCCGGTCGTATTGTCGCTGGGCGCGTGACGTAAGTCCGCCAGGGCCTACAATGAAACAACGCGTGAAACACTCTCCCACGGTCGACAGCATGTGACGGATATCCACCTCAACTTCAACATGTGTGTGCCACACGCTGAGGCGCCCTACAGACGTCGCCTTGTCGGCTCACTGTCAGAATGCCTCTCGTGCGGGTCATAAAAGAACTACGTACCGGTGAAATGGGCTCTCAGCTACATGCTTGTTGCCCGCTTAGGGCATAGTAGGCTGCCAGTGTGTGGGATCCCCCTTAAGGGTTAACCAGCCAGGCGAGCGTGTAAGCCCATGCTGTGTCCTTCCTCCCAGTGGAGCACGTTCAGTCATGGGGGAGAGTAGATGTCGTCAGGGGCGTTCTGGAGTATGTATTAGTCTTCCGTTCTGTGCTTCGCGGGACCTTGGTGTCCAGGCGGAGCATCTGTCCAGCGCCTGTCACAAAGCATGGTTCCGTGAAGGCGACTTGGGAGTGAGGAGAGAGGTAGAGGGGTACAAGGACCCAAAGCCCCCTTTCATGAGGATTCCGTCGTATCCTAACTGGAACGACGCTTCGTGGAGCGGCTATGCATCGAAACGACTGCTATCCTGCTGGATAACAAGATATTGGAGGTACTAGTTGAGCGAGCCGCATGTGAGAATCCACGGGACATGTCCGCCCGACGCGCTCGTTAGACTGTGGATGACAAGGCCAGCTAAACAGATCAAGCTCAATATGGGCTGCCTGTGTCGAGCACCGAGAAGGGGATCGTCAACGTCACCGGCACAACAAGCAACAATGGACAAGGGCGATGTGTCCAACTGCCACATGTCGTTGCGGTGTATTAACCGCAGTTCAAGGTGTATTCTTCACCCCCTTTTGAACATAAGGTGCCAACATGCCTCATAACTGCGATCCGGCAACAACTGAGCTGACTATACGATGCATAGACGGCCAAATGAACACAGGCAGCAGAAGGCAGGTGGCACTCTGTCAACAACAACCCAACTTCCCCACGGTCGTCCACCACCTCGCACCGCTCATTCTCCGGTGGCCGTTTGTGTCCACGGCCTCAAGGCCATGCTTGTCCGTGCTCATTCCACAGGCGAGATTAGCGGGTCTAAGCGCAGTCGCATCCGTCGTCCAAACTGTCGCCAGAGGCATCCATTGCTCGCTATGGGGATGGGATGCTGGAACAAGAACGCTGTAGCGAGGACAGATACAGAACGAGCAGCGGAAGACGAGCGATGCTTGGCTGGGTGGGGGCTTTGGTGGAGTGGTGTCATGCGTACCTCGTCGCGGGCGGGGATAAAAGCTGGGGCCCGGTGGTGTCGGCTAAGGCGCCACACTTGCCGGCTCACGGCTCCAAGGTCCGTCAGTGACACGCATCGGATCTTCCACACACCTATCCAAACCAGCCAGCCTGGTAGCCTGGTCAGCCGCCCCCCCCAACAACTGCGAGTGCATCATCTGCGGCGCTGTCGACATTGCGTTCAACGCTCCCTCCACTGCGCTACTCGTCGCCCACTGCACGTTTCTCACCGCCAGACTCGCCGCCGACGACGACGACTCCATCCCCGAGTTGCTAGGCTCGTGTCAGACAAACGAACCCACCTGAATTCCGCCCAACCGCCGCAGAATGCCGGTCCCCTCCCTCAGGCCTCTTGTCAATAGCCGGATCCTTGCGTCTCGTATAAAGCCAAAGTCATCGCCCGCCGTAGCCGCCTTTGCTCTTTCTAGCACCCAAACATCCCCCATCGCACACCACCACGCAAGGATGGTCTCGACCACTGCACCAAAGAAGACTCAGGCAAGGACCTTTGAGTACCAGGACAAACTCCCCCGCCTGCCAGTCCCCGACCTCGAGAAGTCGCTCGAGGGCTACATCAAGAGCATTGTGCCTCTGCTCGAGCAGAAGGTGGGTGTGATGGGCCGTGTATGTGTGCATCGTGCTTACACCAGCAGTATGGCTCGCACGCCCTCCCCAAGGAGCTTGAGAAGCGCAAGCTCTTCGCCAAGGACTTTGCCTCCAAGGATGGCCTCGGCCGTGTCCTCCAGGAGCGCCTGAAGGGTGAGCAAAGTCCTAGCGTGACGGAACCGCGTCGACCTTAGTGCTAACACCCTGTCCCCAGACCTCGACCATATCTCCCCCAACAACTGGCTCGATGACACGCTGTGGCTCGCGCTCGCCTACCACACCTGGCGCGCTCCCATGCTCGTCAACTCGAACTGGTGGCTCCTGTTCGCGTCCGACCCCCAGGACCCTCAGCCGCCCGTTCTCGAGGGTGCGACCAACAAGACGACGGTCCCTCTCAACCCCAACCCCTCGCACGACCTGCCCGCCGGTGCCGAGGGCGGCGGCAAGCCCTGGCTTGACTCGCACACTGACAAGAAGGACTACTACCAGCCCTTCAAGTACGAGGACGTGACCAAGATCGAGTGGATCACCGACTGGCAGATTCGTCGCGCATCTTGGCTTACGCGCCGTTTTGCCGAGTACAGGACTCAGATCCTTCGGTAGGTGTCACAAGTGGCAGTGCTTGGCGAACAAGGGGGCAAGACTGACAACCGTAGTGAGGAGCTCCCTCCGCACGTCTCCAAGGCCGGCCCCATGTGCATGTCGCAGTTCTCCAAGATCTTCAACTTCTCGCGTATCCCCCAGCCTAGCTCGGACGCCTTCTCGGTTATCGACAACCAGGCGCTCCACACCACCCTCATGGTCGACGACTTCATCTACTCGATCGATGTCTTCCAGCAGGGCGCCGACGGTATCCCCGAGCCCATTCCCGCCGGTGACATTGAGCGTCTCTTCCAGGCCGCCGTCGCCGATGCCAAGAAGCGCAAGGACGCTGGTGAGCAGCCCGCTCGCGTTGGTATCCTCTCGGCCGACCACCGTGACACCTGGACTGTTGTGAGTAGGAGTAGGCTCGGCGACAGAACCATCCTAACCCCACCAGAACCGCGAGAAGGTCATCCTCTTCTCGCCCAAGAACCGCGAGACGCTTGCCAACATTGACTCGTCGCTCATTGTTGTCTCGCTCGACCCCTACACCCTGCCTACGCAGCCCACTGAGGACCCCCTCCGCCAGGCCCCCGTCGACGCCCAGATGCACAACACCCAGGGTGGTCTCTTTGGTGGCCGTAACCGCTGGTTCGACAAGCCCCTCAGCATCCTTGTCGAGAACAACGGTCGCGCTGCCGTCATGGGCGAGCACTCGCCCGTCGATGCCCTCCTTCCTTCGATGATTGTCGACTACGCTCTCGCCGAGCCCGTCGACGACTCTCAGTTCTCAGTCACCAAGCAGATTCTCCCCGCTCTTGGCCAGGGCTTCCAGCGCGAGGACTTTGTTGTCGACGGCGCCATTCAGGACGAGATTGCCGCCACTGCTGAGCGCAACCAGCAGATTGTCGACGACTCGGACGCCAGCACCCTGTGGTGGGCCGAGTTTGGCGGTGACTGGATCAAGAAGATTGCCAAGCAGTCTCCCGACGGCTTTATGCAGCAGGCGCTCCAGCTCGCCTGGTTCCGTGACCAGGGCAACGCGACTGCCACCTACGAGACTGCCTCGACCCGTGGCTTCAAGCACGGCCGTACCGATGTCATCCGCACGCTCAGCGTCGAGTCGCGCGCGTTCGTCAACGGGATGGACAATGCCGCTCTCGACGACGCCAAGCGCTACGAGCTGCTGACCAAGGCCGTTCTCGAGCACAACGCGCTCACCAAGCGTTCGTCTGCTGGTGGTGGTTGGGACCGTCACCTTATGGGCCTCAAGGTCCAGCTCCGCCCTGGAGAGACGCACCCGATCTTTGAGGACGAAATGTACGCCAAGTCGCAGGAGTGGAAGCTGTCGACGTCGGGTCTGAGCTCTGGTATCCGCTTCATGGCCACTGGCTTTGGCGCCGCCTGGCCTGATGGATACGGCATCAACTACATGATTGCCCCTCACGTTGTCAAGTTTGGCCTCGAGTCCAAGGTGTCGTGCCCCACGACGTCGACGACGCGCCTGAAGCACAACATTGTGCAGGCTCTGCGCGACATGCGCCGCGTGTGCGAGGCCAGCTCGACAGGAAAGGACGAGAAGGCGAAGCTTTAAAAGGAAGAAAGTAGAGTCTCCGAGGTGTGCGATAGCGCCGAAAGAGTTGTACCACATGCATTGGGCGTGGCTGCGGCGGGTGGGGGAGTGGGTTGGCGTTGATGAAGCGGGTTGTAACACCTTACCTTGTCAGAAGCACGGTTTGGCGCAGCAGCGTCCTATCTGCTTGCCGCTTCGCCGCTGCTTCTGCTGTTGCGCACGTCATGCATGGCCGTCCTTGTCGGGCTGGTGCTGCTTGTTGTTGTCGCAGCCTCGAGCTAGTGATCGACGGCCGTCGTTTGGTCCCGCCGATCGACCTCGACCACCCACCCACCGGATAAGAACGACTACGCACTGGTCCTTGTCTGCTGTCGACCCACTCGTCCACTCCAGCAAAATGGGGCAGGTCACGTCCGTCTTCGACCCGGACAACGAGAGCGAGAACCACGTACGTGCGGGACGGGGCGGGGCGGGGGTGCCGACGCCGACGCCGACGCCGAGCCAGCCGAGCCGAGCTGACACCTTGACACCTCCACAGGACAAGCACAACTACACTGTGCCGCGCTTCCCGTCGCTGTACAACCCGTCGCTGTCGTCTACGATCCAGCAGCGCGGCTACTTCCTGCATAATGCCGAGGGTGGGTGGGGGCTGCTAGCGAGCGAGCTGACACCGACGCCTAGCCATCTGGCGCTTCACGTTCTACTGGACGCTGATCCTGTTCACGGGGACGTTTCTCGCGTGCGCGGCGCTCGCGAGCGCCAACATCGTGCTCTCGCGCTCGGTATTCGCGCCGCGCACCGAGAAGAAAGACGACGCGGTTGAACTGAGGCCGGTGGCGAGTAACCTGTTCTCGCGCGCCGCGAGCGCCGCCTCGTCGATCGGCAGGCGGAGGCCACGCACTCGCCGCCGCCCGCCACTGTACCTCGTGCTCCTTATCCCGCTCGTCATGGCCGCCATCGCGGCGTTCGTCGCGCTCGTCAGCGGCACCGTCGTCGGCTTTGCCCTCGCCGCCGTGTACTCGTCCGGCGGGTTCTCCATGTCCACCTGGGTGCCGTTCATGTGGGCGCTCATCCAGGTCGTCGTGCTCATCATCTCGTGCGTGTGGTGGGCCATGGCCGCGCTGACATCCCCAGGAGTTACTCGACCCTCACGCGCATTCTCTAGAGCTGCTCCTGTTCACACTAGACTTTCTGCCGTTGTCACTCCTGTATGCATTATTGTTGGCATGTGAGGGGGGCTGCTGCAGCAGCAGACCATCTGCGAGTGACATCCCTTCCTCCCTGTCCGCTTACCACACCTCGCCCGCTCGCTGCTTCCCCCGCCCCAGCAAATGCATGCCCCCTACACCCCCTATGCCTTCTTGCCCGCCGCCCGGCGCTTCTTCAGCGCTTCCATGCGCGCCTTCAGCGCGACGACGCGCGAGTCGGCGTCTTCTCTGCAAAGCGTCAGCAGCCACCCTCTCCACGGTCCCGTCACGTACTGAGCGCGCTGCTCGTCCTCGAGACGCGCAACAATCTCCTCGCGCTCCTCGCGCTCAATGCGCGCGCGCTTCTCCGCCTCGCTTTCTTCCGGCTCCTCGCGTTCAGGCTCGGCGGCGGCCGCCGCGTCCCCGTTAAGCAGCACCGGCGCCGCAGCGTACGACGCCACACCGGGCGCCTCCTCCGTCTTCTTGTACGCCAGCCCCTTGCGCCGTGCGGGCGCTGCTGTCGGTTCCGGCGCGGGCGCGGGCGCGGCGTCGTCACCGTCGTCGTCGTTGAGGCTCGCGAGGAAGTCGTCCAGCTCGGCGTCGCCGGTCGGTTTTGGTGCTGGTGGCGCAGGCGCAGGCGCAGGTGCAGGTGTAGCCTCCTCCTGCTCGTCATCACCACCCACGGCCGGCTTGTTCCCCGCCGAGAAGAAGCCAGCAGGCAGCGAGGGCCCGCTGTCGTCGTCGTCGTCGTCGTCGTCGCTGCCCTCGTGCTCCACCTTGGCGCGCTTCGCGCCCGCTTCCCGCTCCTCCTCGGCGCGCCGCTTGGCCTTGGCCTTGTCCGCCTGCGCCTTCTCGCGCGCCGCGCTCTGCCGGTGCTGCTTGGTGAGCACGTGTGCGTCCCACTGGTTGACTGGGTGTGTCAGTGACGTGCGCAGCCAACAAACTCACCGGGCACGGCGCAGATCGCGCACCGCAGCTGCCCGGCCGCCGTGTAGCTCGCATGCGGGTGCTCGATGCGCGCGGTCGTCGCCTTGCGGGCACGCAGTAGAGATTTGGCGTCCATCGTCGTGTGCGTTGGCGGGCGTCGAGAGAAGCGCAAAGAAAGGACAATGACGAAAGATGTGGACAACTTGAGATCGCGAAATGTTGACGTCGAAAGTCAACTCCGGTGCGTCCTCTTGTTGTTGTTATAATCCGCCCCGGCCGCGCACCCGGCCTCCCACACCACAATGAGGCCGTGGCTCGTGCTCCTCCTTTTGCTTGCGCTCGCGCTCAGCGCAGCAGCCGACACCGAGATTGTCAACTTCCGCCTCCCGCTCACGGGCAAGACCGTGTCGCCTCCCCTCGGGGCGGCGACGGCGTCGTGAGTCGCGACGCTGGCAGCTTGCTCACACCCACCCCCAGCCTGTCCGCGTCCCAGCGCCAGGCAGAGCTCAGCGTATCCGACTCGCAGCCCGACCTCTGGGTCGCCCTCGATCTCGAGGACAAGGGCAAGAGCTGGACCGCGCGGCTGTCGTGGCCCGGCAGCGTGAGTAGCGTCCGTGTGCCGTCGCTGACCCCAGTCGCCAACGCGCTTCGCGGCGCATATCCACCCCAGCACTTCCGGCGGCGTGCTGCTTCACATCGAGGCGGCGGCGCTCAGCCCGCGCATGCCGCACCCGCTCGTGCGCCGCGTCCGTGGCCTGTTCCGTGCGCGCAGTGAGAACGACAGTGACAGCGACAAGGCGTCGCTCGCCAGCGAGGACAGCTGGATCACCAGCTGGGCTGACATCGGCCTGTTCAACTACAACTCGGGCGACACGGACTCGCAGCCTGACCCCGCCGCGCCGTGGCCGTTCCACACGACGTTCCACCTCGTCCTCGAGCCGCTCGTGTTCGGCGTGCTCCCCGCCACGGCGGCCAGCGCAATCGCGGCGATCCTCGTCTTCGCGCTTGCTGGCGCGCTCCTCGCCCCATACCTCATCCGCGCCTTCCGCGCCCTCATCCTCCGCCTCGAGGTGGACAAGGGCGCCGACGCGCCCGCCGCCGCGCTCTTCGCCAACATGGTCAAGAAGGCCAAGAACGAGTGACGACGCTCACAAGAGACTCATATCACATCGCCGTGACCTCATATCATGTACACGCATGTATTAAAGAACTACTGCTGCCTCTACGCCCTCCATGTCCTGCGCGTCAGACGACGGTGAGGCGGCCGTGGGCGGTGCCACGGCTGCGCATACCTCGTCCGCCGATGCCGCCATCGATGCCTTGCGCCGAGCCTCGGTCGCCTGCGCCTCCCGTGCCGCGATGATGGGCCAGAATTCCTCCTCGTCGGTGAGCGAGAACTGGGCATCAGCAGCTGTTCCGGAGAGTGTACCCACCTCTGACTTGGCTTCGACGCTCGCCGGCAGTGGGAGGCCGAACGGCGTCACCTGCCCGATGCGAGTGCTCTCGCGCGTCTTCTTGCGCGCAATCAGCCGGCCGGGTAGCACCTTGCCCTCGCTCTTGGCCTTGGCCGCGGCCTCGACCTTGGCGTTTGCTGCAATAGCCTCTTCAATCGCCTTCTCCCGCCGCTGAGCTGCCTCGATGAGGCACGGCAGGCCCGACGCCGTCTGCGGGGGGATAAAGCGCGGTCTCGTGTGTCGTGGTGAAGGGGGATGGGGCAGTCTCTGGTCGTGGGCTGCTGCTGGCTCGACTGGCTCAATTTTAGGTATCTTTGCTGGTGGAGGAGCCGCCTTGCGGGGCGAGGCGACATCTGCTCGTGATGACACTGCTGGCTTCTTCTCGACCTTTGGAAATGCTAATGTTGTTTGCTTCAATGCCAAGGCTGATATCCTGATGACGGGCTTGGGCGGTGGATCAGCCGCTTCGACCTTGACTGGCGCAGGTGACGCCGCCTTGACTGGTGTCGGCTGCCGCTGTCTGCGTTTCGAGGTGCTCGCCCGTTCGTCACGCAGCGCAGACACTCGTGGTGCCGGCGGCAGGTCTGGCGTTGACACTGGAGGCGGTGACAAGGACGACGACATGGCCGACGGCGTCGACACACGGCTGTCATCCACAAGTCTTGGCCTTTGCGTTAGTCCACGCCCCAAATTCCCCACGCACTTCTTGTCGTTGGGCAGCAACTGGTCGTATCTGCGGAGCACTTCCACGCCCTCCTTGATAAGCTTGCGCCTGAGCCAGTCCATGCCCTCGGCCTCGAGCTTCCTCCGTCCGCGAGACCATGACTCGCCGGCGTCTGTCCGCGCGAGAATCGCACTAACTACGCTCGTGAACTGTGGAGCAGGGAGGCTGCGGAGGAGGTCGACACGCGCGCGCATCTTGTAGCGCTCAAACTGGAGCTTCTCGCGCTCGCGGATCCGCTGCCGCCGTTCAAAGGCCTCAAATTTGCGGTGAAGGAGGGCATAGTGTTGGTCCGAGACGTCCTCGACAAGCTGGCGGGTGTAAGCGCAGTAAGAGGGGTAGGGCACCCACCTCTGACCCAACAGTGCCTCGCCGCAGACGCTTTGTCGGGCTCTGGCCCGGCCCAGAGGCGAGCTCCTCCTTTGCCTCCTCGCGATCATCTTCCCCGGCTCTGACCATGCGCCAGACCGGTGTCTCTATCCGTGACTGGTCTGGGACAGCTCCGTTCCGTGTTGGGGACACTGGGCGTGACGCCGCCTTCTCCGTGCTCTCCTCGACCGTGTATATTGGCGGCGTGACCAGCGCGTAGGGTAGTGTCGTGAGCCGCAAGGGCAAGTCGTCTGGTGGAAAAGTACTGATATCGCCTGGGGGCGTCAGCGCCGCACCTTCCCTCCTAGCACACAAGGGCCGTTGGCTACCCACCGAAGCGCTCGAGCCAGTCGACGACCATTTCCTCAATATCGCGTATACCTTCTGCGCCTCCGCCGGCGGCACGGCGGATGCGTGCAGGCAGCACGCGGCGTCCGCGTTCAGGCTCGGCAGCCGCGCGCGCCTTGCCCTTGTACTTGCCAAGCATTGCGGGTGACGCGGCCGACGTCGGCGTGAGGGAAGACGAGGCGTCCGACACGACGTCGGCAGGCGACGAGCCCGGCAGGGTGGTGATATGGGCCAGTCCGAGGGCGTCGGCCTTGCTGCTGCTGCTGCCGCTGCTACTGCCGTTGTGCGGGATAGCATCGGGCCCCGAGGCCGCAGCACGCGGCGAGGCCCGAGCAGGCATGTGTCGGACGCCTGTGCTTGTGTGCAGGAGCCGACGGGGGCCGAGCTGGAGCCGGCGTGCGGTGGTGGGTGTCGGCGTTGGTTTGTGGGTGTCAAGTGTGCCAGGGTCGCCGTCGGGCCAGACGAGAGATTGACTCGGTGCCGCGGGCGGCGGGGGCGCGGAGGATGGGTTTGTGGGAGTGGGTGGTAGCACGCGACGGGGCGTCATCAACAAAGTCGGACCTTGTCCTCGGTCATTCAACCCGAACGCTCCTCTGCAACGGCATGCATCTCTCTTTTGCTCTTCATCTCATCTGCTGCACTTGCTCAACAACGTACAAACAATGCCTCTTATCGAGTCCTTGTGCGTGTGTTGTGACACCGTCACAGCAAGGGCGCCGCGCCCGCCGACGTCGTCTTGCTAAACAACACAGTGCCCCCCACGCGCTCAAGCTCGCCGGCGCCGAGGCGCCCAAGTTCCTCGTCTTCTTCTCGAGCAAGGTCGACGGCCGCCTGTGGTGTGGTGTGAGTGGTTCAGCATGGCCAAGGGCGCAATGCGGCATACTGCCGCCTCCATACGTCAGCGATATTGCTGACGCCGCACAGGACTGCCGCAACACGGACACTGTGGTCCAGGAGACGTTCGGTGGCGCTGACAAGCCGAGTGCGTGTGCTGATTCTTGTTGTGTATACAGCGCTGATACGGCCCAGAGGCGGTCCTCTACTGGGTCGGCGACAAGACTGAGTGCGTCGCGGTGGGCACGCTCGGGGCAGTGCTAACTCGAGGACAGGTGGAAGGACCCTAGCAACCAGGCGCGCACTGAGTGGAAGATCACCAACATCCCCACCATTGTCCGCTTGGACGAGAACGTGAGTTGGCGGAGGGGAGGAGGGCGGGGCAAGGTGAGCTGGGCTGACGCCGCCAGGGCAAGGAGGTCGCGCGCATCGTCGAGGACGAGCTCCTCGACAAGGCCAAGCTCAACGGTGTCCTCGGGCAGTAGCTGTCTTTGTAACGTGACCCAATGCAAAGTTTAGACCTCAGGAGGGGGAGCCGCGAGGAGACGGCGGCAGAGAGGAGCAAAGCTGAGGAAGGTGGTCCTCCCAAAGTACCCGACCCCATGTCAACATGCATATGTCTCTAACGCTCTGTGCCGTCCATGTCCGCCTCATGGAATCACTCCCCACATTCTTGACAGCACCACGGCCCCATTGCGCGATACGAGCTCCTGCTTGCACGACTTTGTAACCTGGCCACGCTGTGCGGGGACCCCGCGCGACACGCGCAATGGTCGCGTCCTCCTGTCGTCTTCGCTGCTCCTGAATGCCCGACCTCGTCGTTCCGACTCCTCTGCATCTCACAATGGTGTGCCCATACACCACGACCATGCGCGCGCTCGCGCAGCTCCAGGCATGGCGCGACGCCTTGCTCGCCCTCACGCTCGGGCAGGTCTGGACGGCGGTCTACAACCCGCCCGACAAGCCGTGGAAGCAGGCGCTGCTCGTCATCGCGCTCGTGTCCAAGCTGCCGGCGCTGTACGCGTGGTGGACGGCCCGGCGGGTGTCGAAGCGCGTCGTGGAGTTTGAGTGGCCTGCGCCCGAGGTGCGTGCGCCTGGTGTGCTCGCCTTGCCGATGCCGATGCTGACCCCCGCAGCAAGCCAACCCCGAGTGGAAGGGCAAAGTCATCACCCACCCCGACCTGTTCGCGCACGAGCGCGACCTCACCCTCCTCCCGCGCGGCGCCGTCAACCCGGGCGAGTACGTGACGTGCTACGACCCGTCGACGGGCACGCACATTGCGACGCTCAAGCTCGACTCGAGCGCGGCCGTCGCGGCCAAGGTTGCTGCCGCCGACGCGGCGCAGCGCGCGTGGGCAAAGACGTCGTTCGCCCAGCGCCAGAGCCTGCTCCGCAGCCTCAAGGCGTGGATCCTGCGCGATATGGACGCGATTGTTGATGTCGCCTGCCGCGATACCGGCAAGACGCGGGTCGACGCCGTGTTCGGCGAGATCCTCACTACGTTTGCAAAGATTGACTGGCTGCTCAAGCACGGCGAGAAGGCGCTGCAGCCCGAGACGCGGTCGGGCAGCCTCCTTCTCGCACACAAGATTTCCAAGGTGCGTGGTGGTATGCGGACCCGCTGACGCTGGCCAGGTTCACTACGTCCCGCTCGGCACCGTCGCGGCGCTCGTGTCGTGGAACTACTCGTTCCACAACGCGCTGTCGCCGATCCTCGCGGCGCTGTTCTCGGGCAACACCATTGTCGTCAAGTGCTCGGAGCAGGTCGCGTGGTCGTCAGAGTGGTTCATCGGCGGTGTCAAGCAGTGCCTCCGTGCCAGCGGCTTCAGCGACGACGTCGTCCAGCTTGTTGTCTGCCTTCCTGATGTCGCGGAGACGCTCACCCGCAACCCGACGATTCGCCACATCACTTTCATCGGCAGCGAGCCAGTCGGGCGCAAGGTCGCTCTCGCAGCAGCTGAGAACCTCCTTCCAACGTGTATTGAGCTCGGCGGCAAGGACCCGGCGTTCATCCTCCCCTCGGCCAACTTCAAGTTCTTCGCCAGTACCTGGATGCGCGGTGCTTTGTGAGTTGTGTGCCGTGGCCTTAATCTGACAGTCTCAGCCAGTCGGCCGGCCAGAACTGCATCGGCATTGAGCTCTTCCTTGTTCCCCGTGCGCGCCAGGAGGAGTTTATCGCGCTCCTCCTCCCCCGTGTCCAGGCCCTGCGTGTCGGTACCGACGTCGGCGCGCTCATCTCGCATGCGCCGATCAAGCGTCTCGAGCGCATCGTTCAGGCCGCGCAGGCGCAGGGAGCACGCCTACTCGCCGGCGGCAGCCAGTACCACCACCCCGAGCGCCCGCAGGGCGCGTACTTTGAGCCGACGCTCATCGCCGACGTGACGCTCGATATGGAGATTGCGACCGAGGAGCTCTTCTCGCCGGTCATGACTGTCGTGCCGTACGACGACATCGACACGGCGCTCGAGCAGCTGCGCGCCTCGCGCTTCGGGCTCGGTGGCAGCGTGTACGGCAAGGCCAAGGGCGAGTGCATGCGCGTCGCCGATGCGCTGCAGTGTGGCATGGTGTCGCTGAACGAGTAAGCTGGGCCAGCCGAATGATTCAGCTAACGCACCAGCTTTGGCGTCTTCTACCTCAACCAGGACATGCCATTCGGCGGCGTCAAGGCCTCGGGCCACGGCCGCTTTGCGGGCCCCGAGGGCGTGCGCGGGCTGTGTACGCCCAAGGCCGTCATCGAGGACCGCTGGTTCCGCGTCATCCAGACGAGCATCCCGCGGCCAGTTGGTGGGTTGTTGCACCGGTATCGAGCTCACCTCACCCAGACTTCCCCCTACCGGGTGGCAACACGCCGTGGACGTTCCTCAAGGGCCTGGTGCGCTTCGCGTACGGGTCGGGCAGCGCGCGCCTTACCGGCCTGTTCGACGTGATCCGTACAGCCGCGACAGCCTGAGCCAGCATTCATCTAGTGCATCGTAGAGACATACTTTATCGATTCATGGCATGGGTGGGGGTTCTACATACAGCTGATTAGGGGGTCGTGGGTGTGTGGGAGGCTCGCGGATGTGGCCGGCTAGTGAGAGGACATGCTGTCGCGGCAGGTTACTGCGCGGCGGGGCTGGGCGTTGGCGTGGTGCTGACCGACATGAGGGGTGCGGCGTCAAGGGGCTCAGGCGTGGTGGTAGTGACAGCGCGCAAGAGCTCGGCGTCAACGGGCGGGCTGAGCGGCGCCGAGCGGCCCTCGGATCCGCCATCGTCACTGGCCTCAGAGACGACGAGACAGCGGCGCTGCACCGACGCGTCCGACGCGCCGTCGGAGGGCACGCTGCGCGAGCGCACAGACCACACGCTCACGCCCTCGTCGTCGAGCACCTGGCGTGCGTCGTCGATAATGGCGGCGAGGTTGTCGTCGTCGAAGATGGCGACGTCGGGGCGGCGGTCGACGTGCCGCGCGCGGTCGATGGCGCGAACGACCTCGAGCACGAGGGACACGGTGGTGGGGGTCAGGTGCAGCGGCCCGGCGCGGCCGGGGACGGTGATGGCTGGGGTCGGGGTTGGGACGCGGTCGGAGGGGGGCTCGGAGGGGGGCTCGGAGGGCCGGGCGTGGGCGTGGGTGTCGTGGGAGTCGATGCTGTGGCGGTGTTGGTCTTGCTCGTCATGTTGCGTGTGCTGGTGGTGTAGTTCCTGCTGCTCGTGGTGCCACCGTTCCTGCTCGTGGTGTAGCTTCTCGGCGTGGTGCAGTTGCTCGTGCTCGTGGTGACGCTGCTCGTGTGCGTGGTGCCGCTGCTCATGCCCGTGGTGGTTCTCGGCGTGGTGAAGGAGCCCGCCATCGTGACCCTCCTCGACGTGCTTTTGATCGACCTCCCGCGCTGCCAACAGCTCAGCAGCCCTGTCATCTTCGGCCGCCTCGCCCCCAGCTCCCTCATCGCCCCCCACCCCCGCGACGCTCTCGGCAGCCGCGACACTCTCCACAGCAGCCGCGACGTCCTCGACCGCGGCCACGAGCCCCGCAGGCCGCTGGTTGGCCGCTACCGCAGCCACTGACCTGCGCAGCTCGTCGATCTCGCCCCGGAGCGCGGCGACATGCTCGTCCAAGCTCGGCGCCGCGGCGCGCTGGCGCTGGCTCGCGGCGACGCCGTCAAGCAGCATGCGCTGCAGCTGCGCGCGCACGAACGCCGCCCACGCGTCGTCGGCCGCAAAGTCCTCGACTGGCGGCAACGGCCGGCGCGGCCCGCCGTTCTCACGTCCTCGGCGTGGCATGCGGCGCACGGCGGGGTCGCGCTCGTCGTCTTCCTCCTGGTCGTCGTCCTCCGCATACGCGTACCGCATCGTCTGGGACACTGCGCGGCGCGCCGGCGGCGGCGACGGCGGCAGCGTAGACACCCAACCGGCCGGTGGGCCGGACACGTGCCGCGGGCCGTTGGCGGCGTAGTGTTGTCCGCGGGCATTGTACTGGCCGTCGGGATACTCGACCGTCTTGAGCGTGCGCTCGCTGCCGGCGTGGGAGCGGTCGGACGGTGCCCCACTCCGCCGACGGTGTGGGGGACGGCCGAGGCCGATCGTGCTGGCGCTGGTGGTCGGCGCCGGCGCGGGGACCAGCGGCGGGGTCGCGTACCGCTCGTCCCATGCGCCGGGGTACTTTGGCGTCGCAGGCGTCGGCGTGCCGCTCCACAACGGCGCGGTGAACACCGTGTCGGCGGGCGACGAGGCGCGCGAGAGCGCCGTCACCATGCTCACTGTGTCCGTGTCGCTCTCGCCGGCGATGCTGAGGGCGAGTGCTGGCGGCTTGGGGCGGGGTGTGGGCGGCATTGTGCGAGCGGGTGGGGGTAAGTGGAGGAAGACTGGGATGCGCTGAGCGAGACGCCGAGACGTAGACACTGTCTCAACCTGCTCAGCATTGCCCGCTTGGTGTCGCTCGCCGCGCGCACACGGCCATGGGTGCGCACAAACACGAGCCCCGAGCGCAGCGGCGGCGGGCGGGAGGGCGGGCGGGAGGGCGGGCGGGGCGAGAGGCCGCGCGGAGGCCACGCTCAAAGGATGGGCATCGGCCGGGATGCACGCGTGGATGCACGCACGCTCTGCAGCTTGATACTAGTGCTACTGGACGGCTGCATTGCAACAGTGGCAGGCGTTGGCTGTCCTGTTGTGGCCGACGCATGGCGGCAGCGCTCAACTTGCCGAACAATGGACACCCCAGCCGCGCTGTCTTTCAATCGCTGCCACTCGCGACTGTCCTTTGATATCAGGCTCCAGCCAGCTTGGCCAGAGTCTACCAGAGTCGACGTTTCGCAGGAACCCGGCACTGGGGCGTCATGAGTCATTGGCACGACGCCAATGTGCCGAGTGCCTCGACAACAAGTCAGCCACGGACTGGGAGTTGAACCAGTGAGTACATCGCCTCTGTGGCATCCACCCCCGTTCCTTCCGACGGTGAGAGAGGTCAGCTCTGTCAAGGTCTACCTGTCAGTCGAGATTGTAGCGTGGCGGTCTGTGAGGACGCCAGCTGGTTGCCAGGGCGATGGCGGTGGGAATGGTTCTGGACAAGGTGAGCCACTGAGACCTGCGGCGCAGTTTGGCTCACCTCGAGCCAGGGGGGTTCTCAAAGACGCAGAGAACGCCTGCCTACATTGCTGTGTGCATGATGCAGCGGCAACAGAACCAGCAGACATGCAGTGTCGCGCGCATCTGTAACACCTCCACTCGCTAGCTAAGCAAAGCCAGCACAAAGTGGAGGTCACTGCCCTCTGGCGTCGTCGTCCGACGTCGTTGTCGTAAACAATGACGTCGTTTGGCAGCGTGCCCACCGCTAGGTTACGGTTGGTGGAGCGGCGACAGAGTGGGGCTATGAGACGGCGGCTGTGAGACCATTGGAACCCAAGTCTGGCATGTTGGAATCGAATCGAACAGAACGGTCAGGTGCATGCACACGAGCAGATCGGTGGAGTGGGCGTTGTGCGCGTGACCTGTGATCTGCCGGATGTCATTGTTTGTTGCATTCTGCGGGCAAAGGCAGCAGAGGCTGTGGAGCTGTGCTGCCACATTTGGAATGTTGCCTGTGTTGTTGATTGAGTGCACTCGTTTATTACTTTCAGAGCTTGTGCGTTCCGGCCGAAAGCATCAGCGTCGTGCCTCGCGATAAGATTCCGCCGCGGGTCGCCCGGTGTCTCTGGCCGCTAGCGCTCTGACCCATGAGTGGGGCGGCAATGTTGCCGCCATCTCTGCGCAGCGGCGGCGCAGTGCCACCTGGTGCCCGCGGCGACCAGAGCTGACGGCAGAGATAGCGGCTGGACCTGTGTGGCGGCTGTGGTAGCACGACGCACACGCACGCAAGCACCGCGTGGCGGCGTGGGAGCAGATGAGGCCTGCTCGCGCCGTCGGTCGCCCAAGACCGACCGCGCCCACGGCACCTCGCCGCCACCGTACGCACCGTCCACTCGGGTCGCGGCCGGGACTGGTGCGGTCGACCGGTCGACGACTACGTCAGGCGCGGTCGAGTCGACCGATGCGAGCGAGCGAGAGCGAGCTGTCGCTCTCGCTCGCTCTCCCTTGCCAACCTTGCTTCCCGTCCAGCGCCCAACAGTGCCTTGGGCAGCATGAGCAGCCTATTTCGGCCTTGTTACGCCACAGGCAACCACGAGACGGAGGCACTTGCTGCGGCTGGCACCAAGAATGGCACCACCCTGGGTAATCGTGGCCAGACCCGCAGCTGCAGTGCGGGAAGGGAAGCAAGGCAGTGTACTGGTGGCATCATGCAAGCGAACGAACGAACGATGCCTTGGGCGTGTCACTGGTGCGTGCGCGTCACTGGCGCCGGCGGTTAACGCGCCCCATCGGTTGTGCAAGCTAGTGAGGATGGGACGTGGGCTGGCTGGGCAGGGGCCATAGTGCTTCTGTGGAGTGGGTGCGAGGTGCGAGGGGTGGTGGTGTGATATGGCAGCATGATGTGACGCGTGGGGGTGGGGTTGGCAGGGGGATTGGGTTGGGGGGGCGGGGTGGTGATGATGCTGCATGGGACAAGTGGGCGATGGGTGACAGACGACGGGGGCTGCTCAAGGTCACGCTGGCTGACGACAAGGTTGCGCCATGGTGCCAGAGAAGCATTGGACTGATGGCGGCTGAGGTGAGCTCGTGCTTGCTTGCAGCTGGCAGCCTGCCGCTGCATGGTCGTCGTCGTCGCACCACCCACTCCGGCCGGCATCCGTCCGCATTGTTATTGTAGTCCGAGTCGACGAGTGATGCTAGAGGCAGAGGCCAGACTTGGCGCTGCTCGAGTCGGAGAAACAAGGTTGCGTGCACTCACTCACCGGGTCTCCGTGTCTCCCTCCCTTGGGTCGCCCGCCGTTCATGACGCCCACCCAACCTGGGGTCTGATGCCTTATCGATCGGGTCCACCCTGCCTACCCACCCACCCTTTGATACTTATCATTAGTAATAAGGGTGAGAGTGTATTGAACCGACTACACCATGCTGTTAATCAACTGCTAGCAGCACGCAACCGTTCGTAACACTTGTCACCTTGTTCGCGACTCTGGACCTACCTTGGTCGTGCAACAACACAGACACACGCACACACACACACATACACAACGCTGCACGCGTCCGCAGCGTCCGTCTTCTCTCCATCTCTCCATCGCGCGTGCAACAGCAGCAGCATCGTGTCTCACCACTCGGCCATCGACCACCCCCCCCCCCCCGACGGATTCACTCTTCCCGCCACCGCCGCCACCGTAACCCACCCACCCACTCACCGCAACCGCGACCATCACTTGACTCGGTCGCACCCTTATCCCCCCGCGCCGCCGCCGCCGTCGCCCCCGTCTTGCCCCTCGTCCGACACGCCCAGTTGCCACCCCTCCCCCTTCTACCTGCACATACACTCACATCGCCCCCTACGCGCAACGCTGCGCTTGTATCATCCACCCCCTTGCATTAGCAACTAAACGGCACACACGGCAGCACACATAGTCAGCACAATCCAGACGCGCCGCCGTCTTCCATTCCCTCCCCCCCTTTCGACCACGCTGCCGCCATCGCACGCCCCGCCCGCCGATACAACAACGCAGACACCGCAGCCCCATCGCACACCGCCCCCACCCCCTACAATCGAATGACACCCGATCTAGCCCTGTGACCACTCGACGGGCTCGCCTTGACCCCTCTGCGCCCGCTCCCTCTCTCGAGCGCCCGCCAAGCCGCTATCTTACACACACGGTAGCCTCTATCATCATCTGGCACAACATTACTCCTCGGCCGCATCGCGGCATTGCTCCTTCCCCCCATCTCCCCTCGTCAACAACTTCACAATGCCCGCTGAAGACGAGGTAGCGCGTAAGCGCGATAGCGAGAGCGGCAGCCATTCCACTCGCCACCGTGAGCGCATAGGCAACTACGTCGTCGGTGTCGAGATTGGTCGTGGTAGCTTTGCAACAGTCTACAAGGGCCACCGCTCCGTGAGTCCATGCACACACACACACCCTTCCTTATCAGTGCTGATGTTATCTCCTTGTCGCCCGCCCACGCCGCGTCCAACGCCATCACACACCCGCACATACCCTCCGTCGAGCAGAAGTCCAAGGTCGCCGTCGCGATCAAGGCCGTCTCGCGGCAGAAGCTCACAAGCAAGCTGCTTGATAATCTCGAGAGCGAGATCAACATTCTCAAGGCCATCAACCACCGCAATATTGTCGCGCTGATCGATTGCTTCGTGAGTAGACATCGACTGCCGTTGTGTGGCACCTCGCCTCAGCCCCGTAGACCAAAGGATTGACGCGATCGCAGAAGAATGACACACACATCTACCTCGTTATGGAGTACTGCTCCGGCGCAGATCTGTCCATCTATCTGAAGAACCGCGGCAGGATCGAAACGCTCGACTTTATTCCCAGGATGTACGAATCCGGCATGGTTGCGTCGAGGACGGAAGGCAAGGTCTTCTGGCCACATCCCCTATCCGGTGGCCTCGACGAGAAAGTAACGCGCTGCTTCCTTGGCCAGCTTGGTGAGCCCTCTAGCCGCGGGGAATCAACTAACCACATCAGCCGAAGCAGTCAAGTTCCTGCGATCGCAGGACTTGATACATCGCGATATCAAGCCGCAGGTCAGTAGCACACAGAGTTACGCGTGTCAGTCTGCTCACACACCACAGAACCTCCTCCTCCAGCCGCCCACTGCTACAGAAGTATCAGAAGGACATCCGCTTGGAATCCCCATCCTCAAGGTCGCCGACTTTGGCTTCGCCCGCATTCTTCCAGCCGCGGCAATGGCGGAGACTCTGTGTGGCTCGCCACTCTACATGGCCCCAGAGATTCTGAGATACGAAAAGTACGACGCCAGAGCCGATCTTTGGTCCATCGGCGCTGTTCTCTACGAAATGGCGGTGGGACGCTCTCCATTCAGAGCTCCAAATCACGTCGAGCTACTGCGAAGAATCGAGCGCGGGGATGACAGAATCAAGTTCCCAGACGAGTCATCGCGGGCTCCAACTCCCGCAGCCGACGGCTCCGAAGCGCCCCCAATGATTCCAGTCCCGCCAGACATCAAGCAGCTGATCCGCGCGCTCCTCAAGCGCCACCCGTCGCAGCGTATGGGCTTTGACGACTTCTTCGCTTGCGGCGTCTGGGATGGATACATGGTCGAGTCGGTGGCGGATGTCAGCACCAGCATTGACGTGTCGACCGACTCAGACGCTGGCTATTACAGCCCGCACCAGGACCTCGACCTCAGCGCAGAGCGGGAACGGCAGCTGCTGACTCCAGCACTTGCCCCAGTGTCGCCCACCACGCAGACACAGGGCCAGTCGATTGTGAAGCGCACATCGTCTGGAAACAACATCTCGCGCCCAAGTAGCACCGTGCCCACGCCAGCGACAACGCCTGCACGACCGCCCTCTGTGCGCCGCACAGAGCCAAAGTACTACGTTGGCGACGAGCCCGTCGAACCCAGAGAGCCAACTCCTTCACCAACCAGCGGGTCCCCAGCTGCCCCACGACCAATTCACTCATCCATCACCACGCCTGGCAGAGTATCGCCACGACTGGAGCGCGCTGGAAGCAGTGCGGATGACGTCCCAGTCGTCACGCCCCCTGGCCCACTGCATGCGCCACGACCTGTCATTGGCAGTTCACCGCTCGCAGCAACGCCTCCAATTACCGTGACCGGCAAGGATGACGCGGCACTCGGTGCCAGCGACTCGGTTGGAAGAGAATACGTTGTGGTTGAGAAGCGCACCGTCGAGATCAACGAACTTGCAGACGAGCTTGAACAGCAGACTGCCCGACGACCCTCCATCGGGGCTGTCGTCCGCAAGACAAGCATTGTCTCACGCCCAGTATCAACCTTCCGCCCCACTGGATCGAGTTCGCCGACTCCTCAGCCTTCGCAGCTGACGGCAGCATCATACTCTCCGCCGTTTGCCTTTGGTACGACACCGCCTCCGTTCGCCGTGCCGGCCGTGCGCCAGACCGTTGTCCCACGTTCGCGCCAGCCATCGCTACCTGGTACGCCCACCGTGTTCCCGCCACCTGGGACGTATTCTATTTCACCCGACCGCCACTCGTCGTCGCCCTCGTCTGTGCCAGCAAACGCCCTCGCACGTGTGCTCACAAATACTGCCGTGCGTCTGCTCAACTCGTCGGCCAACACGGCTGCAACTGCGATAGCACGGGCCACCGGAACTTCCACCAAGAAGTGGCCTCTGGTGGAACGGTCTGGTGAAATTGACCCCGATGAGGGCATTATCCTCGATTTCTTGGAAGATACTGCCCGAAAGGCCTATGTCCTCTTTGATCTCGCCGACCAGCGTCTGCTGCTCTGGTCGCAGACATCGAGGCAGCCTTCATCCATGTCCTCGGCGACCATTACGTCGACCACGCCCCCGAGTTCGAATGCTCCTCCATTCTCAGTACCGCCGGTATCAATCACCGCGAGACGCAAGTCGTCATCGTCCTCGACGAGCAGTGACATTCTGGCCCTGAGACAGCAAGAAGCAGCCGCTGGGGACGCCTGTGCTCTCTACTTCAAGTCGCTGGCGTTCATCTGCGCAGGACACGAACGCTTCAAGCGCTACTGGGAGGCTCGCTCCACTCGCAATGTCGAGTACCAGACGAGCGCCGAGCTGAATGAGCGTGAGTTGAGCTGCTTTTAGTATTCGTTACTGACAATTCAGTCGTGCAGTGGTTCCGCGCACGCTTCAACGAGGTGTATGAGAAGGCTGAATGGACAAAGGCCCGATGCGCCGACGAGCTGCCGTATGTCGATCGCCTCGTCCACGACCGTGCGCGCGACATTTCTCGCCAGTCTGCGCAGGCCGAGCTCCTCGGCGACTTGGCGGCTGCCGAAGATGGCTACGAGAACGCCATGTGGCTCCTTGACACCCTCCTGGACGATGCAATGTACGAAGGTGTCAAGCTGCGAAACGAAGACCGCCTACTCTTTGAGCATCGTGAGTGTTGCTGGTGACTGTAGTTGAAGCTTTGCTGACCCTGCAGTCATTGGGTCCATTCGCGACCGCCTTGACGGCGTGCGGCGCAAGCTTGATGCGAGCCGCACCAAATGAGCATGGACTGTGCTTTTCTCAACCCGGCTCTAGGTTCCAACAACAATGACTCGCTTTGATTCCCGAACGCTCGACTCGGCCCAGTCTCCCAACATCACCCACACCTGCCTACGAGGTGCTGCTCTCATACTACTACTACCTTGATCATTCACCACTCCACCCTGCACACCTTCCACCACCCAATCAAACGATACAGCCATACTCGGGCTGCCCCAACAGCCGAGTCTTAGAATCCACGTCCATCTCAGTGTTGTCCATTCTCATCTCATTCGCCGTGAATCCAGAATCTGAGCGTAAATTACCCGTTGTACTCTGTACTGTGGGCTCTTCCACGATGCCAAATGTGTCATGACGGGAAGGCGCGTTGTATTCGCGTCGGCGGCTCATTGTCTACGGGTCAGTTGCTCGCTGACATCTGTTTCTCGCTGCCCCGCTCAGAGTCCTGACTTGCGCTCGTCCCGTACGAGATCCACCCCCGGGAGTTGGTGCAGGCGACATTGGCAGCGAGGTGCGGTTGCGTGAGAGACTGTGGACGGCGCCAGTGAGCGCTCGCTGACAACGGCCCTAAACTCGAGAGGGCCTGTCGTGGCCAACTTCCTCGCGAGCTAGACTGTGAGTGCAAAGGCCAGCCTCGTCTGCCACCTGCGGGGGTTCACAATGCACCTGCCTGCATGGAAGCGCATATCACATTACGAGTCCGAGACCTGATGCGACGCGGTGCTCGTCGGGTTGGTTAGCCGCCCTACTCCTACTCCTGGGCCTTGCGCGCGGCGTCGCGCAGCTCGATGCGCTCCCGCTCGGCCTCCTTCTTCTTCTGCGCGGCAACCTTGCGCATCTGGGCTGGTTAGTTCTCGCCTTTCCTGCCAGCCCGTCCACAACGCACCCGCTGCCGCCGGCCCTTGCCGCGCTTGCCCTCGGCCCCGATCTTGACGTCGACAAACAGCTCGCGCTTGCGCGCCTCGGCCGCGTCGGCGCGCGCGCGCTCCTTCTTCTTGTCGCGCTTGCGCATGTGCGGCGCCATCGACGCCTTGAGCAGCGCGCCGTATGCCGCGTGGAACGTGTGCAGTGATGACGCGGGGACCTGGGCGGGGTCGTCAGCGGGGTAGATAACAACCAGCTGGAGGACGGCGAACGCACCCTGGCGGAGAACTTGGACTCGCCGTGCGTGCACCGGATCAGCACGTCGTGCTCGGCCTCGGGGTCCATGCTCGCGTCGCCGCCCTCGTCGTATGTATCTGGCGTCAGCTGCGCCGGAAGCGGGGAAACGCACGCCGCTTGTGCGAGAGCCAGATGGAGCTCGAGGGGCCGGCAAAGGCCGAGGTGAGGCGCGTGAGGAACTGCGGGTGGGTCAGCGCGCTCGTGGGGTCGTGGGCGCGGCGCACCTCGTCGGCGGTGACGAGCTCTTGCGGCATCGTGGTTGTGTAGCGGTGTGGGAGGATGTCGAGCGAGATGGAGTTTTCGAGGTCGTGTGGGTGTGTGTCGTCGGTGTGAGAGCGTCGGCGCGGTGATTTCGGCGGCGACGGATGGGATTAGGGAGGAGGGAGGGGGATTAGGATTGGGTCTAATGAATTGCGAGACGCAGTCAAATGCCGCTCACGTGGCTTGTAGATTACAGATTACGCCTCCGCCGCCGCCGCCACCGCCGCCTGCCTCCACCTCAAGGAATCCCCTCGCCATCAACACGCCTTCCTGTTCATTCTCCTTCCTCCTCCCACCACACAATGTCCGGAGTCGTCTCAAAACGCCTCAAGTTTAAGGGCGACAAGCCAAAGAAGAAGAAGCGCTCGCACCGCGAGTCGCACGGCGGCGATGACCTCGAGGCGCTCGCAGCTGCCGACCCAAGTGGTGAGGAGTTCGCCTTCTGTTTCGCCCGGCTCGAACTCACACCGCAGGCTGGATGTTTCCCGCCGAGCTGAACGAGGTCACGGGCCCGTCGTACATTCTCCTCCCAACCACGCCGCTCACCTGCCTTGCCGTGAGTACAGCTAACGCTCCCTGACGGTTGTAGCTGACTCGCCAGTGGGACACGGCCCGACAGCGCGTGTATGCCGCAGCCGCCGACGTGCCCGAGGCGCCAGAGGGCGCCAACGAGCTCTCAGCCAGCGAGGCGCTCCAGGTCGTGGAGCCGTCCGATGTCAACCACGTCTGGGTCATCTCGCGGCTGGCCGGCAGCGAGGACGTCGTCAGTCTGCGGACGAGCAGGTGGGTGCATAAGCCGCGTTGGTCACCCGCTAACGAACACCAGCGGCACATTCCTCACTGTGTCGCCGTCGGGTGTGCTGAGTGCTACAGCGGCGTCGCGTGGCCCGCTCGAGGCTCTCGTGCCCGTTCTGACCGACTCCTCGGGCCTGTTCCCCAAGATCGCGCTGCGCACACACAACGACAAGTTCATCTCAGTGCCAAACTTCACCAAGGAGGAGATCCTGGCGCACAAGTCTGAGCTGCGCGGCGATGCCGAAACCCCGGGCGAGGACGAGGGTTTCAGGATCAAGTGTCAGCGCGAGTTTGTGCTCAAGGCGCGTGTGGCCGCCATCGAGGGCAAGGAAGGCGGCGCAGGCAAGCGCCGACTGCTCGAGGGCGGCCCGTCGGCCGGCAGCGTCGAGGACGAGCTACGCAAGGCGTGGGTAGCGATAGACTGGGATGGCAAGCTGACCCGCGCAGAAAAGAGTACCAGGCGTGGCGCGGCGGCCGCACCCAGGTGTCTAGCGACAGGAAAGAGGTCAAGCGCGCCATCAAGGAAGGCCGGGTTGCCGAGGCCATGCTCGACCGCCGGGCAGCGATGAAGAGGTGGGTATCGACGAAATACCGGGTACCCGCTGACACAACAGCGATCGTTATGCCAAGTAGCGTGTGTTCTGTAGTCATGCATGTAGTAGTAATCTTCTTGGGATCTGCTGTGGACGAGGCGTGACTGGCTTTGCGGGATACGGAAGCGGCGTCCGACTCGATGCCACCGGGCGAACACCCGACCGCCTGTCTCACCACCAGTAAACGAAGCAGTGCACGCCTTGATGACTCGAGTTGTGCACGTCGAGTCGAGCTGCACAGCGTGACGGAAGCTTGGAGTACGCTGGCCGAAGTTTGTCACAGAAGACACACCGCGTTGTGGCAAACAACACGTGATTCGGACCGACTCGATGATGACGACGAAGGCGCCGGATACGGAACGCGCCCAGCCTACAAGACAATCAATCAGCCCAACGCACACATCACAACCCTCCATCTCTACTCGGGCCTTCATCTCTCCCCTCGACATCATCTCCTGCATCCCCATGGCCCTGTACCCGCCATCACGCTAGCATCTACATCGTATTGATCCCCCCCTGCCCGCCTGCCTGGTGCTGCGCGCGCCCCCCGATAGTGAGCTCCCCCTCCCGTACCCCTGGCCGGACCCCTCCCCCTCGCCCATCCTCCCGCTAACAAGTCAGTGGCCACACCTCTGACCGCCGCGACAAGACGCACAACAACCCACACTGCAACAATACCGGACACGGCGCTGCGGGTGCACTAGCCGAGCACGACCGCAGCCACCACCACCACCACGACCCACACACTGACGCCGATACGCGCCGCCGCTGCGCCGCGAGCCGCCGGCGCCCTCGTCCTCGTCCCCAAGACCCGCGCGATGGCCGGCACGTCGCCCCGCAGCGCCAGCGCAAGCGGGTACACGACGCCCGCGACGCCTGCTGCGCGCCCGACGCATGCGCCGACCCCGTCTTTCCCTTCCGCTGCGGGCCCGCAGCGCCGCCAGTCGCCGTGGCACGAGATCTCGCATTCGCTGTCGACGACCTCGCTGCCTGCGCGCGCCACGCCGGGCACAGCGACCCCGGCCGCTGACACGCCGGCAGCGCCAATACCGCGGACGCCGGAGCACGGGAGTGAGGCGTCCGCGAGCCCGGCGCACTCGGCGGCCGGCTCGTTCCACCTCTCTGGCTCGGCTACGTCGCAGGCGCTCAGAGATTGGGAGCGGCTGCTGGCCCGCCCGGACTCGGACGTGACTCGCCACACGCTCGTGCACGGCTCGCCGTTGCTCGCGCCCACGGGCGCGCCCAAGCTCGCGGCCGAGCGCGATAAGGAAGGCCACATCGAGTACAAGCTCAAGCTTGTCGAGCCGAGCCCCGAGCGCTTCCAGCGCCTCGTGACACAGATGATGTGGCGGCTCAAGCAGGGGCGCAACGAGGCGATCTACGAGCTGGGCCTCGCGGACGACGGTACGGTCATTGGGCTGACGCGTGCCGAGATGGACGCGTCGCTGCGCACGCTCGAGCTCATGGCGTCCGAGGTCGGCGCGACGGTCATTGTCCTGAAAGAAATCGTGCTACAGGGCGCGCCCGTAAACCCTCCCAACCTCGAGCCCGAGTCGCCGAGCGGCAGTAGCGTTCCAGAGAGCAAAGCCGGCCCGTGGCGCATCACCCGTCCCGACCTCGACGAGCACGGCCGCCCGCGCAAGGGCACGCGCGGGCTCAACGGCCAGGGACCCGACGTCAGGACGCGGCGCGAGCGGATCCGCGACAAGCTTGACGCCGAGGAGGCGGCTGCGGCAGCATTGAACGGCGTTGCGTCCGAGTCGTACACGAAGCGGCACATCATCTTCGACCGCGACGCGCTGGACGGCGGTAGCGACGACGGGGAGTCGGACGTCTCGTCGGGAAGAGTATCGCGCGCCAGAGTCTCGTCGCACGCGAGCGACGACGACCCGCCGGCGTTCACGCTCGATCTGGACGACGCGCCGCGGTCTACGCCCTCGCCTGACCCCGCCGAGCCCGTGCGCGGCGAGGCCAAGCGGCGGAAGGCGGCAGCAAGGCGCGAGGCGCGCCGCCTCGACCTGCTGCGCGGCGACGGCACCTCGTCGATGCCGTACGCTGAGCGCTCGTCGTCCCCCGTCGCCGAGTTCATCGGGCACGCGCCGGCGGCCCCCGCGCCTGCCCTCGCGAAGCTTGCGCACGAGCCCGCACGGCCGTCCTCGCTGCGCCTGGAGCGCGCGCCGGCGTCAGCATCGACCGCCACCTCGCCGGCTGCGTCGCCGCTGACGCCGCTGGTGGAGCGGCACGACACGCCGCCCGGCACCGCGGGCCCGGGGCCAGATGACGTGTTCCTCGACGGGCTGAATCTGCCGCTCGACTCGCTCTCGCTGAGCTTTGCCGACGTGCGCATCGACTCGAACGCGCCGTCGGCCGCCACGTCGCCCGAGACCCCGGCGCCGCTGTCGGGCAGCGAGATGATCTGCGTCGAGGCGCTTGTTGTGCGCAAGCCGCTGCACGACGGCGTCGGCGGCGGCGACGACGCGTGGGTCTTCGGCGGCGAGGACGACGGCTGGGGCTTTGGTGCCGGCGGCGGCGGGGGCGAGGACGACGCGTGGGGCTTTGACGACGAGGAGTAGGAGGCGGCGAGCAGTAAGAGCTCTCGGTATCGCGGCGTGCATCTAAGACCCATCAATTGTGCCAACTCGTCATGCATTGCAGTGTAGTGTGCGGTGTGTGCGGTGTGTGCGGTGCGTTGCGTGAGTAGACTCGCTCCTGGCACTGCGAGCCAGCGCAGTACAGCATTCGGCAGCAGCGCGGCGCTAAGGATAACTTCCCCCCCCCGTGGCAGTGCCACCACCCCACCGCCAACTCATGCATACATGTTATTACAGAAATCTCGGCACACAGGGCAATCGACAATGGTGTGAGAAGACGCGAAGCACAGCAATACTAGGGACAGGACGCGCAGGTGCGCGGCGCGGCACTGGGAATGTCGATAATATATACTTTTTTGTTGTTGTGGTGGTTGTCGTGTATCCCGACAAGTGGCCGTATCGTGATTGACAGTGATGATGACAATGATGCGCGCGGCTAGCCGCGCGTCGAGGCCGTAGTCCTTGATCCTCGGCCGGTGCGCGGCGGCGCGAGGGCGCGGCAGTGTTCGGTGCGCTGGACGTGCATGAGGAGCTTGTCCTTGCGTGCCTGTGCGGCGGCGGCGGCGTGCGTGTCAGCGGGACGGGGCGCAGAGGGTCGCAGTTGAGTGATGGTGGCGATGAAAAGATGATGGGATCGTAGACTTACGAATGCGTGCCCGCAGACCGGGCAGGGGAACGGCTTTTCGCCGGCTTTTTGCAGTCAGCGTGCGAGGTCGGCTGATGCGGTAGCTTCACTTACTGTGCTTGCGGCGGTGACGCTGGGACGAGTTAGCAGTGCAGCTCCCATTCCCACTTCTGTCCTCGCACTCACGACCAAGTCGTTGCGACGAGTAAAAGCCTCTGCGCAGTCCGGACAAGGAAACCTCCTCTTTTTCTCACGTCAGCATCCGATGCAGCCCCAAACAACGACTCACGACCGTCGGGGCGGATCCTGCGCGCCGGTTGGCGCTGCGGCTCGGCCGCATCATCTCAGTATCAGACTGGGCGAGCGACATGCTCCCGTTGCTGGGCGGTGTGGCTCCCCAGCGGCCGTCGTCGCCGAACCCGTTGATTGCCATGCCGTTGGGGAGCGAGCCAGACGTTAGCTCGTGCTCGAGGGAGGACGTCGAGCCCGGTGCGCCAAACGTCGCCGTCGTGCACGCCATCGGCGGCCAGTGGGGGCCGACAAAGGTCGGCACGCCGCCAGGCCCCGGACTGCCCATGCGCGGGGGAGCGGGCCTCAGCCGGGCCGGCATGTATCCGTGCACGTTAGGCGCGACGTCCCGGTGGACGAGCGGCAGGGGGATGGGTCCGGGAGGCCGCGCATCGGGGTACCTGTCGTGCTGGTGCTCGTTGAACAGCGTGTGATGCGGGTGGTGAAGATGTGCCGGCGGCAAGCCTGAGCTCAGCGGCAGGTCACGCCGCGGGTCGGGGTGATACAGAAGCGGAGAGCCATCGGCGTGGTTTCCGTGCACGAGATACTCGTTGCTGTCGCCGTTGGTCTGCGGCCCCTCTCGCGGCTGCTCTCGCCACCTGTCTCCCGCGGCCGAGACCGGCGCCGGGACAGGACCACGGGGACCGCGCACAAACGTGAAACCTAGCGGCGGCTGCGGCTGGAGCCCGTTAGGCCCAAAGGGCATGAACACCATGCCGTTGTTGTGGTGTGGCTGGTGATTAACTGGCGCGTGCTGGTGAGCATGATGTTGGGACAGGTGTGGGCCTGGCTGGTGATAATGGTGGTTGTGATCCCAGCTATCCACGTCCTCTACACCGAGGCCTGGTGTCGTCGACGGCTGCGGGCCAGTCCAGTTGAACGACCCCTGCGGGAGCGTGTAAACGTTTTGCTGCGGCTGCGCGTGCAGTGGGTGGTGGACAGACACGATCGGGGACGGTGAGAGCGACAGCGCGCCATTAACGGGGCTCAGGTCGTGCTCGACCTTGACGAGCGGGGACGAGTGCGGGCTGATACCGGGTGGCGGAAGCGGCGGGCGTGTCGGCGTGGCTGTCGGCGGCGTCGGTGTAGAGCTTGCGCCGTTTGCGCCGTTGACCACCGAGTTTGGGCCCGAGCTGCTCGTGTGGTGGTCCGATGTGCCAGCGACCGCGGGCGACGAGGTGGCCGTGGCCGTGGCTGCGGCGGCTGGGAGCGGGCCGGCGCGGCCGTATACGGGTGACATGGCGGATACGGCCGTAGCGTCATTGGGAGTTGCAGCGCTCACTGTTGCTGGGGTGGGCGCGCGCGATTCCGGCGGCGGGGGTGGCTGGTGATGCTGCGCGGTCGATAGGTAGGCCTGGAATGCGTACATTGCTGCTACTGTCGGTAAGAGATGTCGGGGGTCGCGGATGATCAAGAACGAAGGGGGGGGAGCGCGAGGCAGGCAGATGAGGGCGAGAAGCCAAAGGGCAGCTGGGAGGTAGCGGAGAAAGAGAGAATCAGTGGGTGGCGCCGTCAAGCAGTGCCGCGCCAGATGATGATGAGAGCGAGGGGGTGTGAATGAGTGGGGAGAGGAGTGTCTTAATAGTAATGATCAAGAGTCGTGTCTGCAACCAAGGACGAGGACGAGGACAAGCAAGCGCGCTGTAGCCGCCGCCATCCGACCGAGCTCGACGACAACGATGATGATGATGACACACACCGTCTGTCCCGTCTCTCGCGTGCGTGCGTTATCCTCGCGCGCAAGTTTTTCTTCTTCCTGTCCTCCTTCTCGCATTCGATTTCTGAAACTCGTCGTGTCGCACGGCGCCCCAGGCCGTCCGCTACGCGCCGCAGTCAGTCAGTGCATACTCGTGTACTGGCACCACCACCTTTGGGCGCCCGCCGCCCCAGCCGCCCATTCCGCCAGTGTCACTGCACAGCGACCGACCGCAGACCCACGCCCTCGCGGGCGTGCACCCACCGCGCATTCCCCGTCCGCCCTTGGCGGATGGGAACAGGAGAACGACGGGAAGAGACGAGCCGCCGCCGCCGCCGGCGGCGGCAGCGCGCTAGTCGAGCGAATCGAGTCCTTTGGCGAAACAAGGTCCCCGTGCGCCTTTGCTCGCCGTGCTCGTCGTTGCGTCGCCCCCGCCGACGATCATGACTCTGGGCGGGCGCACGGCGGCGTCCATTGACGGCGATCGGCTCACAGAGGCCACGACGGTCAGTGGCGTCAAGCGCCCGCGCGCGCGCCCGCTTGGCCAGCGCAGGGCGCAATCCTGCTATGGCGGGGCGGTGTGGGGGCGTGTGTGGTGTGTGGGCCAGGCGACGACAATGTGTGTGCGACGTCGTGTGTGACGGCGCAAAGTGACGCGCGGGATTGCCACATGCTAGCTGGCGCTCTGTGCGCGCTGCAGCAGTTCTAGGCGGCGAAAGGCAGGCGTACCAGCAGCAGCACGACACGAGCAGCAACTGATAAGCGTCACTCATCAACCGGAGCATGCTGCACCCTCCAGGCTCGCATGTTTGCCAGAATCGCCGCGGGTGTGTGCTGCGCAGACCAGTGTATTGCGTGCGCGTGTGTGGCCATCGTCGTCGTCGTCGTCGTCGTCGACGCCGTGCATAGCCCAGACAGGTCCCTAGATGTCATCACGCCGCATGGCTTCTGTCAGGGGCAAGCAGGTGTCGTCGGCGTGTCAGCATGCCACCGGTACGCCGGTGTCCATCAGTGTCGGCGGCGAGGAGTGAGGAGCATGAGCGTGCGCGTGCGTCCGTCCGTCAGCCCCGACGCAGGCCGTAGTGTGCGCGTGTGCATCCCTTGTTGTGCTCCTTTGACTCGCGTCATTGCCGACCAGCAGGTCCATCGGCCTTTAGTCTCAACGTCCCTTTGGCCGTTCAACGTCTCTGCGGCTTCGGTTGGCTCGATCGCTTGCAAGCCACACCCCAGCCGCTCGCTGCGCAGCACAACAGCGGTTTCGGATCCGACAATCTTTGTTGTCGAGAACAATACTGGTCCTCAACACCCCCTGCGACCAGTTCCCCCGGTCGCTTGGTCAGTGCCGTCGGTTAGCAGCTTGCAGATCGCCCTCGATCGCACGCCTAAGTAGCCCACCCACGGCACGCCTGCGGCAACCCGCGCAACCCGTCGCGTACTCACGGCGAGTGTGGCATCAAGTGGCGTACAACCAATAAAACAGGACGTAGACCTGGTAGAATAGAGATTGGAGATAGCGGGAACCGAGTAGAGTCGTGTCATGTCATGGGGGTATTACACCGCGTCGTGAGGCACCAGAGGCGTGCGTTCGTCGACGGCATCCGTGGGGCGGCGGATAGCGGCACGGAGAGAATCCTGGAGCGAGTGCAGTGCCGCACCTACCCTCGCACCTGCCCGATCAACCCACGTCGCGTCCTCGTTGCCATCTGCTGCTCCTGCTGCTGCTTCCTGAGTTGCAGTGGAATCGGAGCGGTCCACGACAGGGGTAAGAGTGGCAGACGACGAGAGATCGCTTGCAGGAATGGTGACGTCCGCACGGCATGTAGGACACTGCCGAGTCAGCTTCAGCGGCACAGGGCAACCTCTACATACCAGTTTGCGCCACTTCAGGAGCCACTCGTCGCACTCGTCCTTGTGGAAGACATGACCGCAAGGAAGAATTCGCACAACCTCCCCTGCATGGAAGTTGTCCATGCAGATTGCGCACTCGTCCTTGGAATAGTATCGTTTGCTGGGGCGACGCTTCTTTCCGCGGTGTGCCATCTTGGACTTGCGTGCAGTCGCTGGTGGCAGCGCTGGGGTTGGCGATACTGCGTCATCCTCGACAACAGCCACAGGCGCAGCAGGGGCGTCTGGCACCGACGCTGCTGTGCCAGTCGTAGCGTCCCCTTCAAGGGCGGGCGAAGTCTCCGTTGCTGTGGTAGGTGGCGATCCAGGGGTGGGTTGTGGGGCCTTAATGTCGGACTCTCCTGCCCCAGCACTCTCCGGCTCGGTGTCCTTGTCCGACTCGTCTGAATCTTCCTTCTCCCACACAATGTCTGGTGTCCAGACCCGTTCCGGCAAAGATAAGACGACTGTCGGTGGGGCACGGTTCGCCTCGCGTTGACTGCCAGGGGTATTAGCTCCACACAACTTGAAACGCACGCCACAGTCACGTACCGAGCAATCCTGATTCGGTGCGCCACGATTGTTGCGAGGAGAAAGAGGGACGGCATGAGGAGCGCGAACGTGAGTAAGCTGCCCAGCGCACTGCGGCATGTCAGCACATCCGGACGAGGCTCGATTCCCACAAAGCTGAAACGTACTTTCCGTCATCCGTCGCCTCGCCCAGCTCCACACGGAGACCAGGTTGCCCGTGGACGGTATGGTTTGATAGAAGATCGCGCAGAGTGAGGTAGCTTGCACGGGACACGAACACGGAGGGTATGATGATGCCAGTGGTATCTTCTGTGTTGGGTCAGTCACCTTGCTGTTGTCACCGTTCCCCCTACGTACCAGGCGAAAACATGGTGATGAGGTTCTCCCGACTCCTACCCTCCTCGTCCGTCTCGTCTGCGCGCGCCTTCGAGTCGCCGACAATTACCGCCGCCGCGCCGCGCTCCTGTGCCGCGCGCACTTTGGTCGCAAAGTCGCACCCTCCACGCTCGACAAGCGCGACCGTATATGGGGCTGTGGGCGGCTGGGGCCGAATGGGTGGCCAGGCGGCCGGGAGGCATGCGCGTTCTGGTGCTGATTCCGGCTTGCCATCGGCGAGTGGGGCACCTGCGTCGCCGTCTTCGTTGCTGCCCTCCCCAGCGACCTTGCCATGCTCTGGCAGCTTGAGCGATACAAACGGCACGAGCACGCCGGCAACAGGCAGGTCGGCGCTCGGCTGCAGGTAGGCGGGGAACGCGGCCGGCCGGTGCGGAAATGTGATGTTCTCGCTCTCGTCGATGGAGTGCTTGAGCTTGAGCTGAAAGAAAAGCACGCGTCAGCGGTGCGCCGCCCGGGCCAGCAGCCAACCTACCATGACGGTCAGCGAGCCCTCACCGCCCATGCTGAGCCAGTGGGTGAGCCATCCCTCAGCCGAGGGTGTCCCGCCGGCGTACGTGAGGTCCTTGGTTCCGAGCTGCGGGTCGGCGTCGGGGTCGATCCAGGCGGCGCCCCACGGCTCGGCGGGGTCGACGACGCGCACAAAGCTGGCTCTGGCAACTGCGCGCGCAATGTCGTCTGCTGGCGAGGAGCTGCTCGCCGCCAGCGGCGGAGACGACAGCAGCACGGGCCACGTGAGCGCCACACCCGCGGCTGCGAGGAGCGCGGTGGCGAGGACGACGCGCCGTGGAGTGAGGAGGGAGCGGGAGTGTTGGCGTGGTGGGTGGTGCGCTGGCCTGCCGGGTCCGCTGGGTGCGGACATTGTCGGCGTGGGTGTGTGGGGCGGGTGGGGGGAGGGGGAGGGGCGGGACGCGGTGAGCGCGAGTCAAAGAATGCGTGCTTTGAAAGAAACGGGCGGCGTGATGAGGATGTGAAGACGATTCGTGACGGCGGCGGCAGTGGCGGCGGCGGCGGCGGCGGCGGCGGAATCTGGCCAGGCAGGTGCCTCGCCGCCGGGGCCGCCCTCTGGCACGTGAGCGCCAGCCATTATTTGGAACAACGGCGCGCTAACAATCAACAACATCCAGACCAATGTCCCTACAGTTATAAACCCATCCCACATTCTTTCGAATCCTTTCATCTTTCTTTCTTCTTATCGTCTTCGCAAACAATGTCCACTCCCCCGGATGTCCCCCACCCTGAAGATGAGGTACGCGAAGGCGTAACCGTCCCAGGGTGCCTCCGCGATTATTCTCACTTTGTCCTCTATCCCCGCCTCGCCAATGCCTTCCCTACGCCCCCACCCGACGACGTCGCTCACGACATAGTCTCCTTCGCCCATGAAGTACACCATTCAACCGCTTGTACTCCGTCTCAGCGACGTGAGGCCCATAGGCTGGTTGCACTGATCACGGGGCATGACAGTACGTGTACAGTAGACGTCCAGTTGCTCACGCCATGCAGTCTCGGCGGCCATTCTCCGACAGGTCGAGGAAAACGCGAAGACGTTGCAGGCACACACGAAGGCCCTCGACGCCCTCATGGAGAAGTTCAATGCGTCGAATGCGGCGAGTGAGGCGACAGAAGCGCGGTGAGTTGTGCTGAGATTATTGCCAGCGGCCAACTGACTGCGACAGCCGCCAAAACTACACGAACTTCCTCTCTGGCGCGGACTGGGTTGTGGTTCGCCCCCCGGGGCGCAACAACGACCCGCCCTATGTAAGCCTGCTTCTGGCTGTGTGGCGGCGCCCAGCTGACAATGGTTAGCGCGTCCGGTCCTTCGCCGACCTTGAAGCTTTGTCCGTCGCCGAGCTTCGCGAGTCTTGCGAGTATTACGGGTCCACGCCGACGCCCGACCTCGACCTGTACCGTCTCCGTGGCGTGGTTGCACACGAAGTGGGCGTGCCGGCGAGCCACTTTCCGCCACCTCCTTCACTCCCCCACTCCCAGGCCCCGGCTGCGCCAGCGCCCGCTATCGGAGAGCGCAATCCTCACGACGAGGCACAGCTCCGTCACTCCGCGCGTCTTCGCGCGCAGCGGTGACAGCCTGTCTTCATGAATCAGCCTGTGTAGTTTAGAATGCTTTAATGTAGCAGCCTGCGTGCTGAGCCCGTTCTTCAGTTGACTGTAGACCGATTCGCTTGTTGTGTAGAGTCTTAGCAATGATGCAATACGTTCCATGTGCCGCAGGCAAGCAGTCTAAACCCAGAGATGCATTACACTACGTGCGTTGAGGGCAGGAAACGGCTAAAGACCGCCGGTTCCATCTATTGACGGTACAGGTGACGACGGACCGTCTTGACAATGAGGTCGGTGTCGGGGAAGGCGAGGCCCTCGAGGGTCTCGGCGTAAGGAGTAGGAACGTCGGCGCCGGTGACACGCTCGGGGGGAGCGTCAAGGAAGTCGAAGGCGGCCGACTCGCAGACCTGGGCAATGATCTCCGAGCCGACACCGAAGGCGGGGAAGCCACCCTCGACGGTGAGGAGGTGGTTGGTCTTCTTGACCGAGTCGACAATGGTGTCAATGTCGAGAGGGCGGATGGAGCGGAGGTTGATAACCTCGACCTTGATGCCGTCCTCCTTCTCGAGGAGCTCGGCGGCCTCGAGCGAGTGGGTGACCATCTTGGAGTGGGCGACAATGGTGATGTCCGAGCCCTCCTTCTCAATCTTGGCCTTGCCGAAGGGGATGAGGTACTCGTCCGAGAGCTCCTCCTTGGTCATGGGGAAGGAGACACCGTAGAGGAGCTCGTTCTCAAGGACACAGACGGGGTTGGGGTCGCGGATAGCCGACTTGAGGAGACCCTTGCAGTCGGCGGCCGACCAGGGCGAGACGACCTTGAGGCCGGGGATCGAGCCGTACCAGGCGGCGAAGCACTGCGAGTGCTGGGCACCGACACCGGCGGCGGCACCGTTGGGGCCACGGAAGGTGACGGGGCAGGGGACGTTGCCGCCCGACATGTAGTAGGTCTTGCCGCCCGAGTTGACAATCTGGTCGATGGCCTGCATGGCGAAGTTCCAGGTCATGAACTCGCAGACGGGGCGGAGGCCGGCAAGGGCGGCACCAACAGCAAGACCGGCAAAGCCAGACTCGGTGATGGGGGTCTGGATGTCAGCCGTGCGCTCGGCGTGCGCCTCAACTCACGTCAATAACACGGTCCTCTCCGAACTTGTCGAGCAAGCCCTTGGTGACCTACACAGGGTCAGCTGAGAAATCACAAAACGTCTCGCCCCAAACAAACACACCTTGTAGGCACCGTTGTAGCGGGCAACCTCCTCGCCCATGACGAAGACGGTGGGGTCGCGGATCATCTCCTCTTCCATGGCGGAGTTGAGGGCCTCGCGGACGGTCTGGGGGTGTGAGTTGTGGTGTTTCGGGATGGCCTGCTGCCGCCGCGATATGCCGGAGGCAGTGAGTGGGTCGGCGCGGCATAGCGTTTGCGTGTGCACTACGCCGCATCGCGCCCAACCCAACCCAACGCCACTCACCATGGTCTGGGCGCCCTCGTCGGACGACGCGGCGCGGCGCTGCTCCTTGCCAACAAGGAAACGCGCCTCGGAGCGGGCGACGCGCGCGGTCGACGTCGTGGCGAGCGCGGCGCGGCTCGTCGCGAGCGAGGTGGCGGCCGTCGAGAGGGCGCGCGGGGACGCCGAGGCGGCGAGGCGGGTGAGGGCGGCGCGGGAGGCCATGGCTATGATTATTTTTTAGTGACTGGAGAGGGATGGAGAGGAGGTGATAGGGAGGACGAGGTGTCGATGGACGCTGGCTCGCAGCAGGCTGTTGCGTCCTCGTGTTACAATCTGCTGCTGGCCGCTGGCTGCCTGGCTGCGTGCGGCTTGTTCTCTCTCGGCTGCACGCCGTTGGGGCAAGCTGGCAGCGTGGGTGCCTGTGGCAGCGGCATCCGCCCCCGCATTTCTGCTGCCGTCCTGCCGTCGTCCTGCCGTCCCGCCCGCGCCGTCGTGAGCCGCCAGCCGCGCCGCCGCCGCCGCCGCCCCGCTTGCCGCAAATAATTTGCGGTTTTTCGCATTTTATCCCAACACGTGAGGCGCGGGCGACGCTGCTTGCCGCATGCCGCTCTCAGGGCAACCACCAGCCCAGCGATGCATCACGTGACTTGCGGAAAGTTGGCACTCGACTTTCCGGCGTCATCGACTCCAAGGACAACAATCTCGAGCACCGCGCGACCTCACGACGACACCACGCACAATGCCCGACACGCCGCCCACGCCCGCCGCACCACCGCGCGACACAATCGCGCCGCACCTCGCGCCCCTCGCCGCCGCGTGCCCGCTGCAGGCCGGGCCTCTCCGTACAACGGTCGCGGACCTCGCCCTCGCCGTCGGCTGGCGGCAGCTGCGGCCCCTGCGGCTCGCCGACACCGAGTGGGCCGTGGTCGTGGGCCACAAGCGCGCCGAGGTACGGCGAGTTGTGTGGCTAGCGCTGACGTCCCAGGACCCACTCCGCGCCGTGCTCCCCCTCCCGCTGCACACGACCGCGCTGACCCCGCACGAGCTCAAGGCTGTCTTCGGCGCGCTCGCGCGCCTCGACGTCGCTGCGCTCCCCGAGCCGCTGCCGCCGCTCGCGCCCAGCGTCGCAGAGCTCCAGGAGAAGCTCGGCAAGACCGACCAGCTGGCCGAGGTCGCCGAGGAGCCCGAGCCCGGCAGCAGCACGCCCACGTTCGACCCCCATACCCTCTACATGGCCATCGTCGCTACCGACTCCACCGTCGTCTACTACAAGCTGTCGCGCGGTATCAAGAAGCCCCATGACATTCCCGACGAGTAGTACCCGCACGCCACACTAAGCACTGTATAATAACACGCAAAATGTACAATATATGCATAGGGACAAACTCATGAGGGTATCGACATCTAAGCAACAGTGAGGACGCCACGGAGCGTCGCCTTCTCGCTGTCCGTCAGCCCGGCAACCATCTCGTGGATGCCGTTGTCGTTCGACGCATACGACGAGCGGATGACATCGGTTAAGTGGGCCTGTGGGGTCAGTTGATGCAGGCGAACTTCAACTCACTCCAAGGTCAATCTGCGCAAGCGGGTCGCTCTTCAAATCCTCGTCATCATCCTGCGCGTCGTTCTCGCCCGGTCCGTCGTCGAGCCAGTCAGACAGGAATGCAAACTCGTCCGCAGGGCCAGCAGACGCCAGCGGGTCATCGTCATCCCAGTCCTCATCCCCGTCATCGTCCTCAATGCCCAGCTCCTCGCCGTTCGACTTGCCCTTGCCCTTGCCCTCGGCCGACACGTCCTTGAGAAGCAGCTTGAGTGCCTTGAGAGGGAAGGGGATCTGGGTGTACTCGTTCGGCGTCGTCTTGGTGCGCGACCGCGTCATAATCTTGTTGCGGTTGTTCTCGTTGATGATCAGGTCGCCACGCACGAGAACGCTGCGCAGTGCCGGGGAAGGAAGCGTGAAGAGCTTGGCGAGGCCGAGGTCACTGACGCGAATGTTCCACGATCCCGTTATCGTCTCGGCCGTCTCGCACCAAGACGACAGAACAAGGTCGAGAGCAGGCTTGGTGCTGCCGTCGGGAAGGTGCACCGGAGGGAATGACTGCAGCAAGTCGAGCGTCTGCTGAGTGTGCTCAGTGCCAAACAGGTAGGCGAATGGAATGATCAGGCTCTGGATAAACGAGTTGAGCTGGGCCGTGGCGAGGCGGTTGACGACGGCGCGTAAGAGGTCACCGAGGACTGGGGCAATCGCCTGACCCGCCTTGCGGAACAGGTGCATGATGAGGTCGCCGACAAAGATGCCTCCTGATTCAGAGAACGTGGGCGCCAGGAACCGGCCGAGGAGGGCAAAGATGCAGGCGATGCCGTTGTTGCCATTGGCGTCGTGCCACTGGATCAACTTGTCGCAATCCTTGCGCACAACGAGCGTGAGGTGAATCATGCCGTGCTGAATAACGTCCATGTCGTCCGTCTGCTGGAGGCAGGTCATGACCGCGACAGTGACCGTTGAGATCAGCTCAGCCTCCAGAGGGCCGCCACGGGGCTTGATGAGGGCGTTGGCGAGCTGAACAGCCTCACCAGGGACATAGACCGTCTCATCCGTAACCGGCGTCGAAATGAGCTCGGCGAGCTTGGGCGCAAAGAACGAGACCAGTGTGCTGACCACAACAGGAGACGAGGACGCGGCGATTCCATCAACCACCTCCTCAACGATGGCTGTCAGAACCGGGTCGGTCATATTGCGGGACCACTCGGCATAGACGTGCTGGCAGATGGCCTGCGTCGTCTCAGCAGTCAACGAGTCCTTGTCGAGGGACACAACCGAGTTGACAGTCTCCATGACAAGGTAAAGGGTTTCGGCCGACGTCTCGGGCAGAACAGGCAGCAGCATCGACAGGATCTTTCCAGCCTGCGGGTTCATGATGCTGGCGTCGACATGGCGGCAGAAGTTCTTGATCGTCTTCACGGCCGAGATCTTGACGGGCACACTGGTTGTTGGTGATCCTAGGGCCAGAATGGCCGTCGACAGGTACTCCTGCGCGAGGGCCTGAGGCAAGAGACCGGCAAACTGCGAGGCAAAGACGAAAGCACGGCCCTGGAGGAAAGGCGCCTCCGTCTGCTGCAGCAGGTCAGGGATGACCTGGTTGAAGAGGAAAGGCAGGTCAAAGGTCGCGGGGCGGCCGGCCTCCTGGTCCTCCTCGAGGAGGGTCCGGAGGTCATCCGAGATGCCGCCGAGGAGGCCGAGGATGGTCTCGAGCGGCTTCCACCAGTCAGGGTTGCCCGACTTGTGAGCCGCCGCCGACTCCTGGACACGACGCTGGGTAAAGTCGTTGGCGGTGTGGCCGACGGCGCGGGGCCACTTGTCGATAAGAGACTGTGCAGGTGAGCTTTCAGCGCGACTGTTCCACCTACCCCCATGAGGTCGTGGCCGACCACGCGCAGGCTGTAGACCATGTTGTCCTCGTCCTCATCCTCGACAAACGCATTGGCATCCTCGAGCCACTCCTCCTCTTGCTCACGCGTCACCTGGGTGTAGGTGAGGACCAGGCCGACAATTGTGTCAAGGACGGCAGTTCCACGCTCGTCGCCGGCCGCACCCTCAACCAAAATGTCCTTGGCCTCCTTGACGCGCACGGTAGGCTCAAGGTACTCGAAGACGGCGCTTGCGAGGTCGTCGAGGTCCATCTTGGTCGAGAACGCAGCGTCTGATGCCGGCTCGGGCGGGCTGGGTGCATCGGGATCGGACGAGATGTAGTACGTGTGGAAGGTCTGGAGCAGCGACGTGAGGTTGATGATGGCGAGGCGGAGGAACGTAGGAACATGCTTGGCAATGTACCGGGGGAAGTTGATCTGGTACTGCAACAGGACGCGGAAGATCTGGATGCGGAGCGCGAGGCTGTCCCAGCTCTGCGCGACGTCGGCGGCAGCGTCCACAGCGAGCAGCTGGCTGAAGGCGTCAAACCAGACAGGTGCGATCTGGTCCAGCGCCTGGCGAACAGCCGCGGGGTGCTCGTCCTTGAGCGTGCCAAGGAGCGTCAGGATATGGCGGTACACGGCCACCGTCTCGGCGCGGGTCGCGAACGAGTGCGCTTGGGGGTTGCCGAGGATGGAGAGGATAGCGGGCACGAGATCGTTCACGACGGGGACGAGCTGGTCCTCGCTGAGGTCATTCTTGACGAACTCGATAACGACGCGCATCGCACCGTGGACAGAATCCGAGTTGCCGGTCTGGAGCAGGCTGACAAGGGAGCTCAAGAGTTCGGGCCAGTCCTCGGGCCAGTCAAACTTGGCAATGGTCGATGCAGCAAACGCGGCCGCAATGCGTACCTTGCGCTCGGGGTCGGAGAGTGTTCGCAGGACGAGGGGCCGGATCGCATCCTTGACTTCGGCGGGGGTCGTCGGCGGCGTGAAGGCGTCGGCTCCTGGGTACCAGTGGTGCTCAATGTACTTTTGCAGGAGGATACCGGCGCTGTGGAGAGCCGTCAGCATGAGCGCAGACGCACCGACGCAAAACTTATCTGGCGCTGGGCGAGCGGAACTGCCTGCTCGCTGAGCAGACGCGAGAGGCTCAGTCCGCCCTCTGCAAGGTCGTTAGCGGCCTGTGTGTGGGCTGTCGCGGTGCAAGAACCCACCTGGGTGACTGTAGAGCGTCTGCAGCTGGTCCTCTGCGGCGTGCCTGGTCGCCGCGTCTGGCGATAAGGTGGCCTCGAGGCAGGCGAGGACCTGCTGGTCGAGGTGGGGGCTGCTTGTGCCCGACGTTGAAGCCATTTTGGGTGCCGGGTGGTGGTGGAGAGGTCAAAAGCCAAGCAATACAAGCTGGCGTTGAAATTCCCTGCAGCGAGAGACGCGTCAACACGGAGTTTGGGGAATCTCCGCGAGGTAGTTGGACGTTCAGCAGCCTGTGCACACTGAGTACAAAGCAAGGCTGGCTCTCGGGACGAAAAGGATAGGATGAAACGTACATGACGGAGCAACAATAGGCTACTGCCTACAGGACAGAAACGGGAAGGGAGGGGAGGAGGGAGGAAGGAGCAAGGTCATAAGACTCGTGCCACGTCCCATTTCGGTGTTGCAAGGTACTCTGAACGGCAGGCTTTGGAGTGCACGGTAATGTCATGTAGAGCAAGTACTTCTCTATGCGCATGCCTTTGCTTGTACAGTCACAGCCACACAGCCAGGTCTGCCAAGGTATCGCCACTGGCAGAGCGGTGCCAAGCAGTGATGATCGCTGGCTGGTGCTGAAGGAGCCACAGTGTGTAGGGTCTCTAAACGGTATAGCTGGGGCGAGTGTGCCTACTTGGCTTGCGCCCTAGTGCCCTTGTGCCCCGGCCCCGCACTATACAGATTTGAACCCTGGGCACAGACTACAGTCACGCACGTCACTGGCGCCTGCCAGCAGCCCCCTTCGGCCAGCCAGGCCGCACAACCTGACACCTGACACGGCCGCCGCCGCCGCCGCCGCCGCTTGCTGCACCTGCCTGCTGCACCATCCTCGTGCCGCGCGGCTCACCAACGACTTAGTTGCTGCCACTACAGACCGACCACGACGACCATCAACTAGAACCAAAGAACGCATACAGCCTCATCATCATCACCACCATCATCTACCCCCACCTCACTCATCGGGCAGCATAGGTCGACATGGTGCTCAAGGACCTGCTCAAGGCTCGTGAGTACCACCACCGCTACCACGGCCGGCCAACGGCACAGCCATCGGCGCACCCTCGTCGCTCGACAGGCAATCACACATTCCCCCAAAGCTCAATCTAACACGCCCAGGATTCACCACTGCAATCCAATCGATCCCTGCCGGTACTTGGAAGATCCTCATCACAGACAAGGCGTCCCAGGCCCTCCTCGACACTGTCTACACCCAGTATGACATCCTCCAGCAGAATGTGACCTGTGCGTACAGCGGCCAGAAGCGCTGTATAGCGTCGGCTCGTTCAATGCGCCCACAGTCGGATGCTGACGAGGATCCCCAGCCGTCGAGCCTCTCCACTCGCCCCGCGAGCCGATGCAAGTCGAGGCACTGTACATCCTCACGCCGACGGCGCAAAACGTCGATCGTGTGATTGCCGACTTTGTCGGTCGCAAGACGTACAACTCGGCACATGTGTACTTCACGGATGGTGAGTGGCCGTATAGTGATGACAAGCTGATCCGCAGGCATTGATGACAGCTTGGCCCAGCGCCTGACTGATGGACTCGGCCCATCTGGTGTCCTGCGAGCGTTCGTCGAGCTCTATTGCAACTTCCACGGTAAGTGTTGACCGCGGCCGACTTCGGCCTCGACGCATACGTCGCTAACAGGTCACAGCTGCGGAGCAGCGCGTCTTCTCGACACAAACGCCGTCATCATTCTACTCTTACTTCGGCAACCTCGGCGGCGTCGCCGCGGCCGACTTGGCCCTTGAGGCGTTCTACGATGACCTCAAGGTCACCAGCCGGACAGTTCGTGTCGTGTGCGGTTGCGTCAACTGACACTGCAGATCCTCAACGTCCTTGCGACCATCAATGAGAATCCCTACATTCGTTACTACCAGCCCACGCACCACGCGCCGCTCGGCCCCCTGGTCAATCAGCCCTCGGCGTCGTCCTCAGTGTCAACACCCGGCAGCCAGCAACCGGGCGGCCAGAGCAACCGCTGGCGAGCGGCGATGGGCGGCGCGGTTAGGACCCCCGAGGTCACTGGCGACTATCTTCCAAAGAAGATTGCAGTTCAGGTGCAGAACGATCTCGACGAGTATATGGCGAACAACCCAGACTTCCCGACAAAGTCGGACCGTCCTCGAGGAATGCTCTTTATCGTCGACCGGTCCATCGACCCCGTCGCTCCATTCCTGCACGAGTTCTGGTACCAGGCGATGGCCAACGACTTGCTGAACATCGAGGACGGCGTTCGGTATAGGTGAGTCTTGCGGGTTGAATGTGTCTGACAACCAAGATATACCTACGAGAACACTGTTGGAGGCAAGGAGGAAAAGGAGGCAATCCTGTCCGACGACGACGAGGTGTGGGTGTCTGTCCGTCACCTGCATATGAAGGATGCCATCGACCGCCTCATGACCGACTTTGGACGGTTCGTCCAGGAGCACGCAGGCTTCCGAGGTAACGCCAACAACGTCAGCATGGACGTTCTCAAGGACATGCTGGCCAACTTGCCCCAGTTCCAGACGCAACGCGAGCAGTTCTCGCTCCACCTCGAGATGGCGCAAGAGTGCATGAACCTTTTCCAGAAGAACAAACTCAACCTCGCGGCCAACGTCGAGCAGTGCTGTGCGACGGGCTTCACTTCGGATGGAAAGCAACCAAAATCCATTGTCGAGGAGATGGTCCCATTGCTGGACGACCGAGCAATGAGCAGCCTCGACAAGGTCCGTGTCATCGCGCTGTACATCATGTTCCGTGACGGTGTTGCCGACGAGGACCGTCGTCGCCTGTACCAGCATGCCCGACTGTCTCTCTCTGAGCAGGACATGGTCAACAACCTCGTCTACCTCGGTGTTACGATTGTCAAGGACAGCAAGACGCGCGTGCGTGGCTCGAGGATAAAGCAGAAATACGTCAACACGGATGACCAGTTTGAGCTCTCGCGCTACAAGCCAGTTGTGCAGATCATGGTCGAAGATCACGTCGCGAACCGCCTGGATCAGCACCAGTTCCCTTACATGCGTGACTCGCCAGTAGAGACGTCGCACTCCTTGAGGGGCGGTAACAGCCTTGCGCCAGCCAACAACGTCAACGGTGGGACCTCGCTGCGCAGCGCCAGACCGACGTGGCACAAGGCACCATCAGCGCGTGCTGCCAGCACCGACAGCAAGCAGCGCTTGGTTATCTTCGTCGCCGGAGGTGTCACGTACTCTGAGCTTCGCCAGGCCTACGTTCTTAGCCAGGCACTGGGCAAGGACATCTACATCGGGTCCACGGACATCATCACGCCAGAGAGCTTCATGAAGGACTTGCGCTCCCTTGGTCGTGGTGGGATTGCTGGCAACCCTCCAAAGCCCATTGAGCTTCATCCTCAGGCACCAGTCCGCATCAACAGGCAGCCCGGCCAGGCTGTTCCGTACCAGCGCATTCTCGACCACCGCCACTGGGTGGCACCTGTTGGTCCACCGGCACTCGCGCCGCCAACACCAGCGTCTGCTATCAGCCACAGATCGGCCAGCACGATGCGCGCAAGCGACTCGAACCTCGACCTGCGCAGCACGTTCTCGCAGCTCTCGCTGTCGAGCAAGGACTCGAAGGCGAGCAAGAAGGACGGCGAGAAGAAGAAGGAGAAGAGCCTCTTCAAGATGAAGTGGGGCAAGGAGTAATAGAGCAGGGGTACTCCTCTCATAGCATAGTCTTGGTTGTGTCGTAAACATGCATGTTGATACCACAAAGTGGACTTTTGGGGCCTACGGGGCTGCGCCCTAAGTCGCTCCCTCTACGTTGCGCTGCATATGGCTGTCTGCCGGGGTCATGAGTCGCAGTACTCGTATTACGCCAAGGTGACATAGTGCTGAAGGTGATCAGGAATGGCCTTGAGGAGGCCCTTGGACTCGAGCCAGACCCGGGAGAAGAGACGGCCCTGGTAACGGTGGGCGGCGTCGGCTGGGGCAATGTCAGCGGTGAACCATGTAGCAGAAGGAAGTGGAAAGGTGATGGTGGCAGTGGTGGGGCACACTCCTCGAACGCTCCTCTACTCACCAATAACAGTCACAACAGTGCTTCCGGGACCCTTCTTCTTGGCGATCTGGGTCGCGGCCCAGACGTTGAGGGCCGACGAGGCGCCGACGTACAGGCCCTCCTCGTCGAGCAGGCGGTAGATCATCTTGATCGACTCGGCGTCGGGCACGTGGACCGCACCCGACAGGAGCTCGAGGTCGGGCTTGAGGTTCTCGGTCACACGGCCCTGTCCGATACCCTCGGTGATGGAGCCTGTGCCCTCGCGCTCGAGGCGGCCGTTCTCGACGAGGTTGTACAGCACCGAGCCGGGCGGGTCGGCGAGGTAGCTCTCGATGCGGCCCTCGCTCTTCTCAACCAGATAACGCGTGATGCCGGCCAGCGTGCCGCCCGTGCCGGTGGCCGCGACGAACGCGTCGAGCTGCCCACCGCCGGTCTGCTCCCAGATCTCGGGGCCGGTAGACGCAATGTGCGCGTTGCGGTTGGCGATGTTGTCGAACTGGTTGGTCCAGACGGCGTTGTCGAGGCTCTCGGCGTACCGCCGCGCCTGGTGGTTGTAGTTCATCTCGTTGTCGAACGCGACGGCGGGGACGGGGCGCACGTCGGCGCCGAGCATGCGCAGCAGGTCAATCTTCTCCTGGCTCTGCGTGTCGGGCATGTAGATGACGCAGTTGTACCCGCGCGCGCGGCACACATGCGCGAGTCCGATGCCCGTGTTGCCGGCCGTGCCCTCGACCACCGTGCCGCCTGGCCGCAGCTGCCCGCGCTCCTCGGCGTCCTTGACGAGGTAGAGGGCGGCACGGTCCTTGATCGAGCCGCCGGGCGACATGAACTCGGCCTTGGCGAGGATGTTGGCGCCCGTTTCCTCGGACACCTTGTTGAGGCGGATCTGGGGTGGGCGTGAGCGAGCCGAAGGCGAGCGAGCGGGAGTGGGGGAGTGGGGAGTGCGTGCACGCTAGCCAGCATCGGCCGAGTCGTCACCAGAGTCATCTCCTACAGCCTGGGTGAGGCAGTTGGAGTGAGGCGCCACAGCTGCCGTGGCAGGCTCGAGAGCTAGACCGAGCTATGCCGAGGACGGCACCACCACGCCTGCACGACGTATGCTGCGCTCTAGCATGACCGCTACCTCCCTTCCCCTCCCCCCAGCAGCACGTCCACCACAACTCACCAGCGGAGTGTTGCCGACAGCACCAACAAAGCCGTTGACGACACGGCTGGTAGCCGCGGTCGCGTAGGCGCGCGTCGCGGCGTGGCGGGCGATGGGGCGCAGGGCCGAGCGGAGGACCGACGACATGGTACTGCTGCCGTTATGATAAGGTTGTGGGAGTGTGTGAGAAGGTCAGATGATGTTGCGCGTTGCCTGCTCGTCGTTGTGGTGCTCGATGCATGCCGTCCACTGCGGCCACTGCCCAAGCAAGCTGGAATTGTTGGGTCCCACTTCCGAATTGAAAAGCGTCTGACGTGCTCGAAACCGGATGGCTCGGCAAGCAATGACGACAGCCGCAATACAATCTGGATTAGGAGCAGCTGCCGATCGCCCGGGCGGGCGGGCGGTCTCCGGGACCCACGTGGTCTGCGCGTGGGGTCCACGCGATGACGGAGTTTGGCCTTCTTTCCGCTCATGCAGCAGAGCCCCCCTCTCTTCCGACTTTCGAGCCACTCGCTCTGTTGACAAACTCACAGCCGACAATGAGGAGAGTCCGAGCCGTCTCGCGGCTCACGGCCGTGTCCGCGCGCCCCGGTGCACGGCCACTTGTCTCGGCGTGGCCAGGGAGCGCGCTCCCGCCGACCAACGCCGCCGCGCCGGCGCCCACAGCCCTCCGCCATCGCTTCCCGGCATCGCAGGCGCGCGCGTTCGCCTCGTCGTCCCGAGCTCGCGCTACCGAGGGCGTCGGCCCAGACGGCCGGAGAACGAGGATAGACATGTCCCAGTTCCCTCCGGAGAGGATACGGTGGGTGTCACAGCAAGGCCTTTGCTCACGCACAGAAACCTCTCAATCATCGCTCATATCGACCACGGCAAGTCGACCCTCGCGGACCGGCTGCTCCAGGTAGGTCAAGCTATGGCCCTCGGGAGTCCTTCGAGCTGACCACTCAGATGACCAACACCCTCCCGCCCGAGTCCTCGCCCCAGTTCCTGGACAAGCTCAAAGTCGAGCGCGATCGTGGCATCACAGTCAAGGCGCAGACCGTGTCGATTATCCATACGCACACCGACGGCAACAAGTACCTGATCAACCTGATCGACACGCCTGGGCACGTCGACTTCAGCTACGAGGTGTCGCGTAGTCTCGGGGCCTGTGAGGGCGGCCTGCTGCTCGTCGACTGCACGCAGGGCATCCAGGCGCAGACGCTGTCCGTGTTCCATCACGCCCTCGAGGCCAACCTCACCCTGCTGCCGGTCATCAACAAGGTCGACCTGCCGCACGCCGAGGCTGATGCGACGTCGGAGCAGATTGCGAGCTCGCTCGGCCTGCCCAAGGCGGACCACATGCCCATCAGCGCCAAGAGCGGTCTTGGTTGTCAGCATGTGCTGAATCAGATCATCGACGGCCTGCCTCCACCTCGGTGGGACGACAGTGACAAGCGTCTTCGTGCTCTTGTCTTTGACACTTTGTGAGCTGCAAATCCCAGCTGTATGCTGACACACCAGCTACGACCGTTTCCGCGGCGTTGTCTCTTTGGTGCGCATCATGTCAGGAACGATCAAGAAGGGCGACAAGGTCAAGTTCCTTCAGACGGGGAAGAAGTACGAAGTGCTGGACGTCGGCATCAACAACCCGGACGAGGTGCCCGTCGACGCGCTTCGAGAGGGACAGGTTGGGTACCTCGTTTGCAACATGAAGAACTCGGAAGAGGCCCATATTGGCGACACGGTAGCCTATGTCGACAAGAGCGTCGACGCCCTGCCTGGCTTCAAGCCGATGAAGGCCATGGTGTACGCCGGTGTCTTCCCAACCGACAGCGCAGAGTTTACGATCCTTGAAGAAGCCATCAACAGGCTTACGCTCAACGACCGCTCCGTTTCGGTCGAGAGGGAGTCGTCCGCGGCACTCGGCCAGGGTTTCCGACTGGGCTTCCTTGGAACGCTGCACATGGACGTGTTCAAACAGCGTCTCGAAGACGAGTACGACTCGAATGTCATCGTCACCGCTCCCACCGTGCCGTACAAGATCGTGTACAAAGACGGAAAGGAGGAGTTCATCTCCAACCCTGCAGAGTTCCCCGACGTGACGGACACGCGGTTCAAGGTTGAGCGCGTCGAGGAGCCCATGGTCAACGCGACCATCTTCGTGCCCAACGACTACATCGGCGACATGATGGACTTGTGCTCAAAGTATCGCGGTATCCAGCAGGAGTACAAGTACCTCGAGGGTACCGACCGCGCCATCCTGCGTTATTCTCTGCCCCTGTCTGAGATTGTCACCGACTTCTTCTCTGATCTCAAGAGCGCAAGCTCGGGCTTTGCTTCGTTTGACTACGAAGAGGCCGGCTATGAGGCGTCCAACCTGGTCAAGCTCAACATCTTGCTCAACGCCAAGCCGGTTGACGCGCTCGCTATGATCGTTCACCGGCCGGCCGCGCCGGCCATCGGACGGGTCTGGACAAAGAAGCTCAAGGAGGTCCTCCCCCGCCAGCTGTTCGAGCTGTCCATCCAGGCGGCTGTTGGAAACAAGGTTGTGTCGCGTGAGACACTATCCGCCATGCGCAAGGACGTCACAGCCGGTCTTTATGGCGGTGAGTAGTGGCCAGATGCCCTTTGTACATTTCTGACTCACAGGTCACTACGAGCGCAAGATGAAGCACCTCAACAAGCAGAAGGAAGGAAAGAAGCGCCTCAAGAAGCTTGCAGGTAATATCGACATCCCCCAGTCGGCCTTCTTCCAGGTGCTCTCGGCGCGCCCGAGGTCGTTCACGACATCTGCGCGCTCTCAGGCTCTGGCGAACCATGGTTGGCTGACGACGGAGCTTCCACCGCTGCCCCCCATCCCAGAGCCTCCGGCGGCGCCACCTGCGGCCCCGTACTCGCTCAACCACATCTCTCCTGAGCAACGATCATCCATGCTTTCAGACATTCACGTCCAGACGACTCACCCATCACCCGGGACTTCGGAACAGCTCTTCGGCGACTTTAGTCGGCTCTACTTGTCATCACAGCATGATCTGTTCACGCCATTCGAGCTCACTGCGATCGCGCACACCATGCACACGATGGACAGACGGCGGCTTCATCGCCTTCGCGATGCCAACTACCGCCTGCAAACCGTCGTGGGCGCACTCAAAGACGCTGTCGGCGACGACAGCCAGGCTGTCCGCGGGCTGGAGTCAGCCCTTTTCGTGTCCGCCGCCCGTCATCGCCGAGGCTTCACAAGCAAAGAGCTCCGCAAGGCCGAAGCGGCCTTTACATCTCTGTTCCCAAAGGTCCCTAAGGACGAAGTGCGGCTCAAGCAGTACCACGTCGCAATCAACCATATGTTGTACCTGTGCGTTGTGGCGCAGGACATGCCGCGACACGATAAATGGTGGTCCCAGATGATCGCGGCCGGCATCAGGCCCGAGAGCTGGGCCTACCTCACACGCGTGCTCGCTGCGGGCCAAGGGCCCAACCCCGAGGCTGCTGTTACTCAGTTGGCCAAGTCGCTGCGGGAAATTGAGGATCCCGACGACGCCGTGACCCTCGTCAACGCGACCATCTGGATGCGGGCGAAAGCCGGGGACATGGAGACCGTACACGCGCTCTACAACGGCCTGCGTTCGCCCGCGCGCCGGTCGCCCAAGTCCACCCCCGGTAAGGACGACATCGCCTCGATCGACTTCTCCCGCCTACGCCCCTCCCGCAACACGTACCCGATGATGGTAACGACCATGGCGTGGCGCGGCGACCTCGTCGGCGCGCTCAAAGTGCTGCGCGAGATGATCGACGATGGATGTGTGCCCGGCGTCGACGACTACAAGGGGCTGTTCCGCGGTTTTGCAAAGTACGGCGTCGTGCCGCCCGGCGCGGCAGGCGGCGCGACGCGCATCTTTCCCCAGTGGCGCGACTTCGAGTCGCAGTCGGGCACCGGGCTGACGAGCACCTGGAGCACGTTTAGCTTCACGTCGTCGCGGACGATGGCAGCCATGTGGACGCAGGACGCGCTCGACGACCTGTTCCACTCGTTCATGGCGGTCCAGCCGCCCGCCGACGGGCCGCGGTACGCGCCGCTCGAGCGGCATGTGTACAACGTCCTCGTGGGGTTCGGGCGCGTGACCAACGCCGACGAGGCGACGGTGCGTGCGACGCTCGACGCGCTCACGGCCAAGTTTGGCCCAGGGAACGCCGAGGGCTGGGAGGGCTGGAAGGAGACGCCGCGGATTGCGCGGATGCGCGCCCAGCTTACGGACAAGCGCGTCCGGTGAGAGGGCCAGCCGCCGGGTCGGTCCATAAGCCATATCTTGCATAGATTGTATACCCTGCATAACAATGACACGAGCATGCACTGTACGTCATACACAAGTGGGCTGGCCAGCGGCTAGTGCTGCTGCTCCAGGCCCGCGAGGCGGCCGCGCGCTACCTCCCTCCCGCGTCACCGCCTACAGCTCAATGTCCTCGTCATCATACGCTTCCTTGATGATGCGGTAGATGTAGGACGGGGGGTGGTCGCCGCTGCGGGTGTGTCAGCAAGGTGCGAACCGGTACGCCAGCGAGCTGCGCTCGTCCACTTACACATTTGTGGCGTACAGGTTGATGAGCTCGGGGCGGATGTAGTCGTAGTGTGGGTCGGACACCTCGACGCCCTCAAAGCCGCCGCCGCCGCCGGTGTGGTCGTAGCCGATGACGGGGCCGGGGCCCTGGAAGTCGAGCGCGTCGTACTCGTGGTACAGGTTCCACACTGGGGCAAACTTGAACTGGCCGGTGGTGACGACGACGGGCTTTGCGTGCGTCTTGGCGGCGAGCACGGCGGCGAGCGAGCCGGCGAGGGCGAACAGCCCGCCGTTGGCGGACACCGAGTGCGCGCCGAGCAGCACCTTGGTCACTCTGGGCATGATGGCGTGGAGCGACGCGTCAGGGATCAGGATCGTCGGGATGCCCGCGCTCGCGAGGTTGCCGGCCATCGCCTGGCCCAGGAAGCTGGGCGCCGACTCGAGCACAATGACGGTAAACTTCCTGTCCCTAAACGCCTGCTTGAGGAACGCCTCGACGGTGCGCGAGTGGCCGAGCGTCAAAATAACTTCCGACGAGTGGATGTGCTCCTTTGCGCCGCGGGCCACGTCCTCGTGTGTCGTCTCGACCTCGCCGATGACCTCGTCAATCGCCTGGATGAGCACGGGCTTGAGCTTGCCTGCCTGGCGGGCAAACTCGGCGCCCTCGCGCGCCTGCTGCGCCTCCCACTCGTCGGCGTCGACCAGCGTGCCCGACCGGCTGCCCCGGTGACCGAGCGGCGTCGCAAACAGGCTGTTGGTGCTCGCGCTAAAGTCGAGCACCGCGCCCTGGCGCTCGGCGCCCGAGCGCTCGAGCTGCACGCGCGAGTGCCGCATCGCCACAAAGTTGGACAGGCTCGCCTGGCGCGTGATCACCGGTGTCGACGGCACGCTGCTGCTCGCGTGGCCCGACGACGTGCCCGTGCGTCCCGCGGCCGCGGCGGCGTTGGCAGCCGTCGTGATGCTAAAGTACTGCGTTGGCGGCGTGACGAACCCCGGCGTGCCCGGCCCGGCGTATGGTGTGCCCGGGATGCTGGGCGGCTGGGACAGGCGCGCGGCCGCGGCGGCGCGGTACTCCTCGCGGATGAGGCGCATGATACGGCGCACAATGTTGCCCGCGGCCAGCTCCTTGGGGTTGGCCTCGACGAGGCGGCGGCCGACGTCGCGGATGATGGAGAGGAGCTCGTCGATCGTCGTGTACTTTACGCTGCGGACAATGTTTTGGACCAGCGCGGCGGTCGCGAGCGCGACATTTCGCGAGCCGACAATCTGGCTGGCGGGTCAGCGTGCTGCTCGCAAGGACAGCACTCACCGGCGGCGCAGGCGCACTACGAGCGCGTCGACCAGCTTGCTGCTGGCCTCGGGCTGGCTGTCAGTCATCGCGGTGCAGAGTACAACGCACCAGTGCTGCCTCTGAGGTCATTGCGTTGGCCTGGGTGGGTGTGGGTGCGTGTCGGGGGAGGTTGTGGGTGCGCACAAGCGACTCTTTTGGCACGGTGGTACGGTGGGACGGTGGACAATGACAACAGCAAGGCTGGAAGAGGTTCGAGTCGGAAAAATCCTTTAGGCGGGGGTGGGGAGGTTTCTAATGACACGACGAGACCGCGGATTACAACATCCTAATGCCCGTTTCAAATGCCATCGCACAAGCCAAGCCCCGCGTGCGTCATTGTTCGTCGTCGTTCGCCGGCGACACTTCGCCATCACCCACCACCCGACATGAGCGCGCCAACACAAATAGGTGAGGCGCGGCGCCGCGCGGCTCGCTAACGGCTCCAGGCCCCATCCCGCAGCAGTACGCGGCGGCCGCGACCGTCCCGCTCGTCAAGTCGCCCGCGCTGTGGCTCCCACCACGGGTGAGCTGGTCGTTCCCTACGCAGCTGACAACGGCAGGTCGAGATGCCTAACGACATCCACCCGCTGCCCGAGGACATCACGGCCTATGTGAGCTGACTGGATCGTACCCTCGGGCCCAGCTCACACACGCAGTTCGTCTACCCCTTCACGCTGGAGCAGCACGTCGTCGCGCTCGCGCCCCCGCCGCACGTCGCGATCGCCGAGAAGCGCGCGCGCAGCGCGGCCGTCCTGCACGCGCGCGAGGTCGAGGAGGAGCAGCGCGAGCGCGACGCACTGCACAAGCTCGCGCCGGGGTACAACCCCAGCTCGCTGCTCGTGCCTACCGCGCGGGGGGGAGGGGGATCCGGAGGGGCCGCCCAGCCCTCGGCGTCGGGCGCTGCGGCCGGCGCTGGCAGCGCCGGCGCCGCACCGGACCCCATGGACGATTTGGTCGCTCAGCTCGAGCAGCTCGAGAACCACAAGTCGTAGAGTGCGCTCATCATCATGTACAGTTGTATAGTATTGCGGCCCAGTCGGGGTGAGGCACTGACGCTGCTAACACGCTCATCACGACGCCCGCTGAGACGCTCAAGAGAGCACCCAATTATTCATCATTTCATGCATCATCAAGAAATACCTCTACCTACGACATCAAGGCGATGAGGCCGAGTTCCCTGCCGAGTCAGAACCATCCCCATCCCTCGCTTCCAAGTTACTCACTGCCGGACCTGATCGCCGACGAGCATCTCGCCGTACTGCTTCTGCTGGCCGAAGCGATCCTCAGCGCGCTTCCTCAGCTCTGGCATGGGGGCCAAGGGGAAGTCTGGTGTCAGGTGCCAGAACTGCAGTGTCAGCTCATACAATCGACAGAACAGCTCACAAATGTCGACGAGATGCGAGTCAGGGGGCGGTCGGGGTGCGTTTGCTTGCGGCGGGCAATTGCCTGTGGTGTCAGGTCATCGTACGAGCTGGGTACACCTGGACACTTACATCCAGCGTTGCCTGGTTGCACACAACTTCATGGAAGCCGGCTGCGAATGTCAGCTTGAGAACCCGAACTCCTAGGAAGCTGACCCTTGATGAGGCCGCCCGTCAGCCACTCGAGCTGCTTGCCAGCCTGGACGAGCAGGCAGCCCTCGGGCACTCGGGCCGGGATGCGCTGGCCAGTGTTGCGGGCCCAGATGTTGACTACTGTCAGCTTGAACCGTTTGTTTATCTCACGTCCGGGGTAGCGCGACTGGCCGTGGATAGTCAGGAAGTTGAGGTCGGTGTGGAAGCCGGCGTAGATGCTGGCGGGTTAGCTACGCATCTTGCCCTCAGTAACCCACCTGTCGAGCTCGCCAAACTTGACGAGGTCGGTGGCGGTGGGGGCGAGGAGATGGGATCTGCAAGGTGAGCTACAGTTCACGGGGCACTCTAGCTCACCCATAGCGACCAGCGTCGAGGAAGGTCTTCTCGTCGAGGTCAAGGCCCGCCGCTACCATTCGGGCGACGCCCTCGACACTGCCGCGTCAGTTGGCACTTCTCATCAGCCATGTCAACTCACGCCTGCTTGATGAACCCTCCCCACTCGCTCACACGCTCCTCCCACGTCCCCTCAAACGCCTTGGGCACGACGTTCGGTGCGGTCGACACGGGGAACTTGGACTCGTACGGCGGGCGCTCGGCCATGCGGTGGAAGAAGCTGCGCTGTCAGCGGCGCCAAGGCCTGAACGCACCGGCACTTGGGGTCCGCGTCGTGGCCCGTAAGGTCGAGCGGGCGCTCGGCGGGGTCGAGGCTCGCGATGATGGCCTGGCACTCGTCGTCGCGGCCGCACTTTGGCTTCTCGGTGTTCTCGAGGGTGACGCCCTGGGGGTAGTGTGAGTTGAAGCCTTTGACTGCGCAACTCGAACCCACCACCTGATACCCGATTTCGGGGCGCTCGTCCTTCTCGAGCTCCTCCTGCGGCAGCGCAAAGTAGTCCTCGAACAGGTCGAGGAACCTGTCGTTGGCCTCCTTTGGCGCGCGCGAGTCGCGCACGACGAGCGCGCCGGTGAGGATGAGCGACTCGGCCGCCTTGCGGGCCTCGGCGAGCGCGGCGGGCGAGCTCGGGTCGGCGAGGTACACGTCCAGGTCGACAAGCAGCGGGGCCATGGTGGTTTTTGCAGTGGACAGGTGTGATCCGGCGAGAGCGGAGAAGCATGGCCTCGTCAGTGTTTTTACCGCGACCAGCGTGGTGCACCTCCACTCTGGTGTAGGACAGCTGATTCGACTTTTGGTCCCGCGGCGCTAGAGGCGGTCGGCCAGTTGGCGTGTGGACGATTGACGTCGCGCTACGACCATCTTCGTCGACAGCGCTCTCTGCTCACTCGTCACCACACAATGTCCAACCTCTCAGACGACACGCTGCGCAAGGTGGGTGGCGATAACGATGACATTACTAACCCGCCAGATCCTGCAGCAGATCCAGACGCAGGCCGTCACGGCCCAGCGACAGCACTCGCTCGTGCGCGCTCAGATCCAGAGCAAGGAGAAGGAGCGCAAGATCCTCGACCTGACGGTGCGCGAGCTCGCGACGGTACCGCAGGGCGACACTCCCATGTTCCGTGGCGTCGGCAAGATGTGAGTGGGGTGTGATGGGGTGCGGCGCAGCGCGGTGAGCCCAGAACTCGGGACTCGTACGCGCCGCCGCTGTCGCCGCCGCTGCCGCCGCCGCAGCGTGTCGCCTCAGCACACTGGCGCATACTGACACCCTCGCGCTCAGGTTCATCCAGCAGCCACGCTCAGAAATTAACGCGCGCCACGAGGCCCAGCAGAAGACGCTCACGACCGACATCGACGCGCTCACCAAGAAGGCGAAGTACTTTGAGCGCCAGGTCGAGGAAGCCAACGGCCAACTGCGGGACATTGTGCGTAGCTGTTTCGGGATCGGGGGACTCAGCTGACACGCCTCAGTTCCACAGCCAGAACCGCGAGCGCGCGTAGACCCGCGCGCATAGATACCCCGCCCCGTGTATACCCTCATCAGTAGCACCATCACCAGCATCGTGTCAGCTCAGCCGGGCTGGCCGGCGCGCAGTAGCGCAATGTATATAACTCTGTCAACGGAGCGATGCGGCGGGCGAGTCAGTTGTGCAGCGCTGTGGTTGTCCAGAGTGACGTTGGCTGCCACAGACACGTCCACTCTCCGCCTCTTGTCTTCCTCGACATCTTGCAACCCCCTCACCCCCACCCCTAACCCCACCCTCGTCACATGGAATGCCATGCATCATGGAGGCGTCTACCTTCATTTTCATCTCTGCAGCCGCTTAGGCGCCGCTAATCCTCATGATGGAGTTGATAATGTCACCCTGGAGCAAGTTAGTCTCGCGCGTATCGCCCTCAACTTACGTTCTCGGCCTCGAGGGCGGCGCGGGCAGCCTCCTCGGTGCAGCCAGTCTGGGCAACGACAAGCTTAATGTCCTCCTCAGTCGAGCCAGATCCCGAGGCGGGCTTCTTGGCGTCCGAGTCCTCCAGCTCGGGGGCGCTGGCACGGTCAGCTCCGTGTCGGGCGACCACACTCTCGGCTGCGCGTCACAACACGCCAGCCCGCCCAACTCACTCGTCACCACCCATCAAGTCCTCGAGCGACTTGGGGATGCCGTCCTTGAAGCCGCCCGAGGCGTGGGCGGCCTGGGCAGCCTGGGTCGAGGCAGCGAGCTGCTGCTGGGCCGAGATCTGGGCAGCCGAGGTGGGGTCCTCGACCTGAGCCTCGCCGAAGACAATGTAGCAGTCGGATCCGGGCGACTTGTAGACCTCGGGCTGGGCAACGACGAGGAGGACACCCTTGGGGCGGCGGAGGGTGACGCGCTGGATTCCGGGGACCTTCTTGAGGCCGAGACCCTCGAGAGCCTGGTGGGGGGTGTCAGTGGTGTCGGTCTTTGGCTTTTGCGAAGCAAAGCGGTAATCACCTTGCGAGCCTTGCGCTCGGGCTTGGAGTAGAGGTCGACGGTGACGCCGGAGGCGGCGTTGTCCTCAAGGGTAAGGTTCTCAAGCGACATTGTGGTGGTGATGCGTGGTGTGGGGTAGTTGGAATCGAGTGGAAAGTGGTGTCGATGGTGTGCAGCGAGCAACCGGCAGCGAGAGAGCGGTCGCCAGGCATGCTGGCAGGGCCGAGTTTGCGACTGATACCGTTCCAGGTTGCAGCCAGCGAGCCAGCACGGCAGCGAAGATTAATTAAACGTCATTAATAGCGGAACCAAATTTCGATCTCCACCACTTGAGCCGCAAGCGGCCCCGCATGCAGGTTGCTCATGTTGGCCCTCGGCTCAGTCGGCTTCGGCTGTGGGGTCGGGTCAGAGATTTCTGCAATGCGATGGCGCGGCCATCCAGCACGAGATAGCAACGAGGTGCTAGATCACACACAGCTCTCTTACACATCCATCCAAGTATAGAGTGTACAGCTGTTGCCAAGCAACCACCTGCACACGACATTCACATTCTCCCGCCTCCTCACACGCCTATTCGCGCACCTCCTCATGGCCCTCTTCATCGCGCGGGCCATCAAGGCAGGGGTGCACGCACACCGCGACGCGTCCAATCCCGACGGGCCCCCGAGCGAGGTGACTCGCGCTATGCGGCGGCCGAAGGCGACGTTCATTTACGACCCGGTGTACGACCTCGTAATGAGCATTGAGCGCAAAGTTCGGGGCGATAAGCAGGTGACCCCGCTGGAGAGAGTACGTGCAAGCAAGACAGGCGCACAATCAACAGCCGTAGCTGACGCCTCAGCCGTTGCCCCGCCTCCCTGCACCACCCCTCCCCGAGCACATGATCGCGTCGTCGTCTTCGGCACCGCCAACACCGACGGGGTTCAACTCTACCAGGCCGGCCTCACACTCGCCGTACCCCGTGGCACACAGCACGCCCGCGTCGCGTTCCAACTTGATCCTCGACCGTCAGCTGCTCGATCGCGATCTGCCGCCGCTGCCCGTGCCTACACACGACGGTGAAGATGTCGGCATGGACCTGCCGGCGCCGGCTCACGCGAGCGTGCCGCCACTCCCTCCCCGCCAGCTGACGAGGGCACCCAGCCGCGACACGCTTGACGAGGTGGGTGCATGTGTGTGATCGGCAACTGACAGACTCAGCCACCTCCGCCATACCCCGGACATGAGATCGAAGGATTTCAGCCAGAGCCGATCGGCGCCAGACAGTCGTCGCGCGAGGCTAGACGGCAGCCCATGACGGTTGCCAACCCGGATGAATAGAGAGACCTCGATAGGCAGCAGACGGCCCGGTGTAAAGGCCGCATGGCACCGTGCGTGCGCGCCTGGGGATGCGGGCCTACATGCTGTCTAGCTGTTGTACCGTACCTTGTAACAGATGTTGTACCCCGTTCCATGTTTAGTATCAGTTGCCGAGATTGGCGAGCCTGGATTGTAATCGATACCAGAGGTGCTTGCCTCGGCACAAGCCGAAGGATGGGCGGCAAAGGCGGGTAGGTGGCTGCGGGGGTTACGCGAGTGTTGGAGCGAAAAGCAGACCAAAGTCGCACGCCGATGGCGTGCATGCATGCGACTGCGGTGCTGGTGCGCATCCGAGGCATGGCATGATGGGAAGAACGCAGACGGGGATTGCACGGACGACGTGCGCGCAGGCTGCCCGCCGTAGTGCTGCGGCATCGGAGAGTCTCATTTTAGCGGGCAACTTGTACAAGGTGCGTACTTACTTCGCCGCTGAAATAGAAAATGTTTTTCTCAAGTGCTCGCAGCGCTTGTGCACGGGGGCTGTGCCACTCGCTACGTCAGCGTCAGTCGTCGCCTCTTCGTCGTCGTCGTCGCAACTTATTCCACATCCGCCGTCGTACATCATCACATTACACGGGGCCGCGACTCGCATGTCGCGCAACCATTACCCCCGGTCGCCGAACATCCTCAAACCGCATATCTACACAGCTCCATAGCCTCCAGAAACACCTCCGAAACATCAGCTCCACACCTCCTCCCAATCCACACGCACACGACTAACCACACGCCATGGGCTCAAACGCCTCGCGTCCGGCACCACCACCGCCGGCACCACCGCCACCAGTGGAGGCGACTGCCAAGGGCAAGAAGAAGAAGCAGAAGCTGGAGAAGGCTGCCAAAGGCAAGGGGAATGTGAGTGCGCGGTTCCTGCCGCTGCTCCGGTGCTGATGCCAGGCCCCCCCAACATACAAGCAGGCCGTCAAGGGGAGCAAGAAGTCGAAGCGGAGGAGCCCTGAACCCAGCTCGCCATCAACAGCCGCGAGCTCGCCTGGCCCACAGACACCGGTACTGAGGCCGCCAGAGGTGCGTCTGGGCGCCGACCGATCATCACTCACACACAGACAAAGAAGGAGCGCAAGCAAGCGCTCAAGGAGAAGAAGAAGGCCGAGAAGAAGGCGCGCAGCGAGCTCAAGAAGGCGACTGCGGCCCAGGCCAAGGCGGAGAAGATTGCCCAGGAGGCACCCCAGCGGATCGAGGAGGCCCGTCTTAAAGCAATCAAGAAGACGGAGAAGATGACGGCCAAGGCGGCCAAGCGGGCCGAGACAGCAACCGCCCGTGCGGCCGAAGCGACAGGTGTTGCGGCCAACTACGGCACGAGCCCGACCAATCCGCCGCGTGACTGGAAGCCGACAGTCGCGGTCAAGACGAACGCCTTCGTTGCTGTGGACAACGTCGTGCGCCAGAACAGCGCGCCGGCAGGCTGGGAGCCGCCGAAGACGGTGCACAGCTTCTCGCGCTCGGCGCCCGTCAGCCCGGTGTCTGGCCCACGCCGGACCTCGTCGTCGTCGCAGCGTATACCACCCGTACCGGCCATACCACCCAACCTCCCACCGCGTCGAAAGACGGCAAGTCAGATCCCCGGGGCGTACCCACGCGTCCCACCCCATTCGCGCTTGCCAGACTACGCCTCGGTGTCGACCAACACGTTGGAGCACCATGTCAACCACCGCAAGGTGGCCTTGGAGCGCGAGTATGCTGAGAACTTGCGTCGCAGTTCGAGGTAGGAGAGTGGGTAGTAGCTGCCGGGAGCAGTAATGGGGAGTGGTGGCGACGGAGGCGGCCCGGCTGCGGATCGGCTCGAGCTCGTAAGGGAGGCGCTTAGTTTACTGTCGTCGCTACTAATTGATAGATTGTATGTAATATGGTGTATTTGGTCAACTGGAGACATGTGGTCCGTGTCGTACTGGGCATGCAGAGGAGCGGAGTTGTGCTCTATGCATCTGAGTCTGCTCGATACCACTGGCACCTCGACGCACGCCGTGCCAAGAGGCACTGAGACTTTGACCCAAATTGGTCCCGTCAATCCACCACACCGATATCGACGTCAAGCTCAAAGTCGACAACAAGCACCGTCACCGCCAACACATCACCCACAATGGACGCGCTGATCCCCTTCACGACCTCAGGCTCGCTGGTCGACCTCGTGGACAGTGAGCGCTGCGTGCGCCGGGCGAAAGCTGACGTTCAGAAAAGGTCCTCGTCGTCCTCCGCGACGGAAAGAAGCTCATCGGCGTGCTGCGCAGCTACGACCAGTTTGGTGGGTTGTGCCGGTGGGCAGGTGTGGTGTAGCTGACGCGTGTGCGCGTGCTCCTTGGTTTTCTGTCGCCCACTCCGCGTCATGTACTGCTCCCGCAGCCAACTTCCTCCTTGAGGCCGCCGTCGAGAGGCTACACTACAAGTTCGAGTACTCTGACGTCGACATCGGTAAGGCGGCGGCCCCTGTGCTCGACTGACAGCAGGCGTTTTGTTGATCCGCGGAGAGAACGTCGTCGCGCTGGGCGAGGTGGTGAGTGGAGATGCTGGGGGGCCGGTGTCGTTGCGCCGCGCCAAGCTCGACGACACACCACTAACACACCGCCCAGGACCTCATCCTCGAGGACAACATCCCGCTGCAACACATCCCGGCCGACGAGATCCGCGCCAAGATCGCCGACGCCGAGGTGGGTTGTGTACTATGCAACAGACGCTAACCCGCGCAGAAGAGGAGAGAACGGGATAACGTCGTCAAGGACAAGGTCATGGCATCACTTGGCTTCGTGTCGGACCGGCACGAGGGCGACGCGTACTAGGCCAGGCGGGCAGCGGCAGCGAGCAGTAGAGAGATGCATGGGGTGGGGGGAGCGGCCGACCGGCTGGCGGGACCGTGGCAGCGGGCAGAGGCATCGCAGCAGGCGGCGTGGGCTGACTGGACGGCGTGGCTGGCGGTGGCGGCTGTCTTCCTCGCCTTCCCTCGTGAAATCAAGTGCAACTCATTCTGAACCGCCCACTCTCTCACTCGCCGCTCACAATTGATACTTGACAACAGCTGCACGCGGCGCCGAGCACGCCGACACGCCGACACACGATGGACGAGTACGGCAGAGCGCAGCCCCAGCCGCAGCGCTACCGTGACGCCCAGCCCCCGACCCTCTTGCCGCACCCCGTACAGGCGCCTGCCGACGGCGGCCAGCGGGCCCCGAACGACCCCATGGCCTTCCTCGAGTTTGTGTCGTGCTCACTGTGGTCAGTGTCGAGACGTGTCGCTGTGCCGCGCTGCGCCGCGCTCCCAGAGCCTCTCCTCAGCCTTCCATCCCCTTCTCAGACCTCGTGCACCTCACCCCGTCCCCTTTCCCTTCGATCCACCTCTCAGGCCTCATACACCTTACCCCATACCTGCCTTCACAGGCTTGACACTACCTGACCCTCTCTAACGCTGGTCTGACAACTTCTTCGGAGACCCGTTCTGGTCGCCGCGCGCTGCACACTACCCACTCACCCTCTCCCCACCCCACCCCCAATGTCAATGCTGACGCCCCAGCTCCTTCCACTACGACGGGCCCGACGGCGACGGACGCGCGTTCTGGGCAACCTCGTGCGGCCACATCCTGTGCAGCGACCCCAGCCATCGTCGTGTGTCTCCCTTCCCTCGAGCTCACTAACACCCGAGACAAGGAAGGTGTATGCACCTACTGCAATCGAGAAGGCGTTGTCATCCATCTCATCGACGAGAACATGCCTGGCAAGCTCCGGAAATGGTTCCAGCCCAGGTCTCAAATCATTTCCGGGATTGGTGACTCGCTCGGACTCATGAAAGTAGGCTAGCTGAGGCATTCGCCTACTCACAGCGAGTTCCAGTTCGCCGAGCTTGAACGCTTGGTACGGTCCCAAGCCGGCACGATTCGTCAACTCGAGGCCACTGTTGACGAGTGTCATGTGTCCTTACGGGCCCAGAAGACAGAGAAGGAGGAGCAGGCAAGGTATGTGCGTGATCACTAGCGTCGAGCTAACAGCAGGCAAATCGAGCAACTCACAAAGCAGGTCACAGACATGAGACGGCAGCTTGGGGAGGCCAACGCTCAGAACCGTGCGCTGCAGGATCAGGCCGTAGCCTTTGAGCAGCGCGAACGGCATCACCAGCTTCAGGGCCATCAACATCAGAGCCAGAATCACATGAGTCACCACCACAGAGGACATCAGCAGCTCGCTGGGCCACCACCACTCATGTTTGAGCGCGGGCAACCTCAGTTCGCAGCTCGGCCCCAAGAGTACGCGGCCCCGGACTCGGAGCCCACGGGGCCGCCTCCTCCGAAACGACCGCGAGCTGAAGACGTTTCACAAGGGTATGCACTCACATTCTCTCGACGACTCTTGCTGAGCCCTTAGCTTGCCGTTTGCCCTCCATCGATCGAACGCCGAGTTCCCCCCGAGGCCTAGTACCGTTGTCCACCCTCGCCTAGGAAGGCAACTGGACTCCGGATTCAACCGTCCCGCGAGTGCCGCGAACTTTGCGACAGGGAGCTCGACAGGCTTCGTCCCCGCTCCCACAAACCTTCGAACCAATATTGAGTATGTGACACACGAATGACGACGCTGACGGGTTCAGCCAGTATCGCCACCGACCGGAGCTTGTCCCCTCGACGGTGCCCATACCGCAGCAACGCTATCGGCCGTCATTCACCCTAGCCCGTCCGTCTGTCACCCGGCAGCAATGGAACGCAGCGCCCTCGATGCCTGGAGTCGCCAATGGGGTTGACGACGATCTGGAGGCATGAAACAGTGGGTAGTCTTTCCCACTGTGGTCTCGCGACGGGGGCGTCGTGTGACCGCAGCTCCACACTGTCCCGAGTGTCCTAGTTAATTGATGCTGTCACTGGTTGCAGTATGTCGTCGTAGGCGTGGCCAATGTTAGATGGGTGCTATCAGTGGAGCTGTGGTGCTCGTGCGACGCCTGATAGTGCCACTATCGTCGTCGGCCGGTTGAAGCGCCGCTGCCGTGGCAACCATGTCCATTAGGAGCATGTCGTCACTTCAGTGAATCTGGTGGGCCCGGCGACGGGGGTCGGTAAAGCCATGTGCCAGCGGTCCGTTAGCCTGGTCATTAGGTGTTGCCATGAACAGTAAGTACGTGCATCTAGGTACCTTCACGACGCGTCGCCAGCCGATTCTTGTCCGAACTGTCGAAATGATGGATGCGGCTATGCGTCGGAGCTCCCGAGCATCAATGACGGCCGCGCAGGGGGCCCTCACCGACGTCAAGACGGTCGCCACGGGATCCAAGAACGACTAGGCGCCAGCGAGGGATGGCAACGACAAACAGCGGGAAGAGGCGACGAGGAAACAGCGAGGGAGCTCGACCACGCGCTGCCCAGGCGGGGGGATAGGTGGATGGGGGAGGGCGTGCAGTCGTCTGTGGAGGAGAGCAGCGGGTCGTCTAAGACACTGCTGTAGGGTGGTGCGTTCTTATTGTGCGTTATCTGACATGTGTTCATGTGTTGTCACCTGCCGTGTGTCTACGACGACTTGGAGACGGACCCACAACGGGGCCAGGCGTTCGACTCCTCCGAGGATGATTCCCAATCAAGTTGTGGGGAACTCGGTGGTCACAGAGCTTGCGAGTGTACTGAGCGGCGTTGCCATGGTTATGTCCACAGCATGACGCGGCGAGACGTTATGACCCAACAGCCATGCATGGCCGTGCAGTCGTGACGCCATGCTGTGTGGTGAGAGGCTCTGAGCGCTAGCCAGCTCGCTAGTCGGGGGTTTTGATCCCGTTGTTCGTTTGGGCGGCTTGGCGATGCTCTGTTTAGAACACAGCCAGGGAATAGTGACTCTAGGCGGTGAGATTAAAGGCGCTGCCAGCTGCCAGACACCATCGCCCGCCCTCCTTCCCGTCTCTCCTCTTCTCTGCAAACTTCACAGTCCTCGGCGACTGCTCACGCCTCGTCTCTTTCAAGCCCCAGCCCCAGCCCCAGCAGCACTCATCGAATGGCCCACGCCGACGAAGGCTCAGACCCCACTCCCCCCGATATACGACCGTTCGGCCGTTCACTACAAGCAAATGATCTCCACCCCGTAAGCGACGCGCAACCGCCGCTGCTCCACACGCACGTGTCTGCACCCTCCCGCGCGCAACACGTAGCACAACCACCCCCCGGTCACAAGAGCACGCCTGCCACTGCTCGTACGACCACCGAGACGATCAAGGCTGCCCATGCCGCCTTCCTCCTCGGCCTGCTCTGCCTCCTCCCCGTCGCCACCGCAAGCCATGTCGCCTCGGACACTGCCAGCGCCTGGCACCACCCAGCCGCCATACCGGCCCCGTCGGCCAACGCCCAGACGAACAACACTCCTCTCCTCTCTTTCTTGAGCTGGGGCGCGACGTGGATTCTCAAGACTGCCTCCCATGCCTTTGGCTTCGAGCTCGTACCCGCGGCGACGGCGACGCGCAACTTTAAACGCGAGCATGTCGAGATGACCACGACCCACATCGTCGAGGCCGTCATGATCCCCGTTCTCGTCGTGCTCTCAGGTACCTTTGCGGGTCTCACCCTTGGGTATGTCGCTGGGTGTCACCCGCTTCTGCTTCCCTGGATTGCTTCCTTCTGACGCCTTTCCAGTTACTTCTCGGTCGATCCCACCCAGCTTCAGGTCCTGTCCATCTCGGGCACACCCATCCAGCAACAATATGCGCGCAAGATCATGCCTGTTCGGTAGGTACACCGCTTTGTGCACAGACCCGAGGTGCTAACTTGATTTTCAGCAAGGACTCGCACCTGCTCCTTACCACCCTCATCCTGGGAAACATGATTGTCAACGAGGCACTGCCTGTCATCATGGACGGTGTCCTCGGCGGTGGCATCTACGCTGTTATTATCTCTACGGCCTTGGTGGTCATCTTTGCCGAGATCATCCCGCAGTCTGTATGCTCTCGCTACGGCCTGGCAATCGGTGCCACAATGGCACCTGTCGTCCGCGTCCTTACGTGGATCTTCTTCCCGCTCGCATGGCCCATCGCCAAGCTCCTCGAGTGGATTCTCGGCGCCCACCACGGTATCATATACAGGCGCCAGGAGCTCCGCGAGCTTATCAAGATGCACGCGGCCACCGGTGCCGGCGGTGGTGACCTTGACGTTGACACCGTGACCATTGCCCAAGGTGCCCTTGACCTGTCACAGAAGACGGTCAAGGATGCAATGACGCCTATTGATGACGTTTTCGTGAGTCAAGTGCTGGCCGAAGCTGTGACCTAACTCTACAGATGCTGCCCATCGAAGCCAAGCTCGACTACGAGACCTTGGGTCTCGTCGTCCGCTCGGGCCACTCGCGCATCCCCGTCTACCAGATGGTCAGCGTTCCCGACATCTCACTCACAGCTCCCAACGTTGGTCCGCCCAAGACCAAGATGGTCAAGAAGGTCATTGGCAGCTTGCTTGTGAAGAGTTGTGTGCTTCTCGACCCCGAGGATGCCACACCGCTCGCCAGCATCCCAATCAACGCGGTTCCCTCAGTCCCCTGGGATGAGCCGCTTACCAACATGCTCAATGCCTTCCAGGAGGGACGCTCTCATATGGCCATCGTCTCGCGTCGCGGCCGTGTTATTGATGATGCCGATGTCGAGTCGGTCATGACCCACAGTGCCAATACTCTGAAGCAGAGGTTTATGCGCAAGGTCGCTGAGATCTCACATGGCGGCAAGTCATCCGGTAGCAGTGGCAGCGACACGGACTCGGACGATGATAGCAAGGGAGACGTCGAGTCTGCCAAGAAGTCCAAGAAGCGTACTCGACGCAAGTCGGTCAGCACGACCAAGTCGACAAAGTCGTCGCCCTCGTCTCCCATCGAGCCCACCGAGGCGGAAAAGGTCAAGACCAAGGCGGAGGTCAAAAAGCGCAAGGACGCCGACGTGAAGACAACCTCGCTGGCGCTTTCGACCCTTGAGCAGGCTATCCCCGCCGACGCCGAAATCCCCAGCAAGAATCTGGATCAGTTCTTCGATGGACTGGAGGGCGCTCCTCTTGGTATCATCACGCTCGAGGACGTGCTCGAGGAGCTCATTGGCGAGGAAATCTACGACGAGTATGACCAGCACGGCGGCCCTCGCAACCCTGCGTCGTCATATGTTCCTCGTGAAGCTGCCCTTGCCGCCAGACAGGCCGCTCTGGACCGCGCCAAGGCTGTCACCGCCACTGCCGCTGCCACTCCGCTGCCGAACACCAATGACGCCGACCTCGAGACACCGGTGCAGACCCCCGTGCCGCCTGCCAAGAGGACTGTCTTGCCCAAGCTTCCTCTCAAGTTCAGCATTGGCAGGCGCACTGGCTCGCAGCCCGGCCACAGCAGGGATAACTCTGGTGTGACCCCCGTGGGCACTCCTGGTACACAAGCTGAGGAGAAGGACTATGTCGCTGCTGGCGATGCTGCAGCTCTAGCCCGGGTTCCGGCTGTCACCTTCAACAAGGCTGCCACTCCGCCAGCTGCCGCAACTCCCGTTGGCACTCCTCCGGCCACTGGAGACGGCACGAAGACCCGTTTCTCGGGCCTCCCCGGTATGGCTCCTCCTACTGGAACCCTGTCTACCCCTGCCAGCTCGACCAACCTCTTAAGCGAGGCGATTCTTATTGAGCGCGGTCGCCGCCGTGGACAGGCCACGCCAGTGCCGTCGCTGAGCCGCCCCAGCAGTGGCCCCGGCGTTGCCCGGCAGTCGTCGCCGGCGATCAATGCGGCTACTCAGGGTGACGCGGGTGCTGCCACTGCGCGCCGTGCACCAATGTTCAAGTCAGCACCGCTTGGCGGCGGATCTGCACATGCCCCGACTGCAGAGATGGACCTGGCCGCGGTCGCGAACACTGGGCCGCCTGCGCCTGTGACGGAGCGCTCTGAGCCCGACTCTGAGGAGCAGGCGAAGTGAGGCAGCCATCGGGCGACCGCAGAGACGCAGCCGTAGCTACTGCTGTCGTCTCCAGAGAATATTTAAACACGTAGTGTGAAAGTTTGTGAATGAATGAGTAAACCCCTGCTGCTGGCGCCAAGAGTCCACAACCACAATCGTTTAGCCCCTCCACTCGGGCCACTGCCGAAAAGTCGCTGTCCTCCAACCTCCACTTTTTACAACAATCCACACCTGGCAGCCATGCGCGCCGTCGTCCAACGAGTCCTGAACGCAAGCGTAACAGGTGGGGCGGGAACGCGGCGCAGCTGACCCCCAGTCGACGGCAAGGTGATCAGCGCGATTGACAGGGGCCTGATGGTGCTCGTCGGCGTCGAGCGGAGTGGGTCGCGTGTGTGTGCCGCCGCTAACGTGCGCCAGACGACACGCCGGCCGACGCGACGTGGCTCATCAAGAAGATCCTGGCCGCCAAGCTGTGGGACGACGCGGCGACGGGCGCATGGCGGCGCAACGTCGCCGACATCGAGGGCGAGGTGCTGTGCGGTGCGTGAGCTAGCTGGCTCTTCTAGCTCACCGGCCCAGTGTCCCAGTTCACGCTGTTCGCAAACTTCAAGGGCGCGCGGCCCGACTTCCACGAGTCGATGGTGGGTTGCGTCGCTGGCGTCACTAACTGTAGTCCACGATCCCGGGCAAGGCAGCGTACCACGCGTTCCTCGACGAGATCCGCGCCGCGTACCGCCCCGACAGGATCAAGGACGGCGAGTTTGGCGCGATGATGGACGTGGCGCTGGTCAACGACGTGAGCGGGGGTGTGGGCAGGCAGGAAGGCAGAGCCGTGCAGAGCTGATGACCACAGGGCCCGGTGACGGTCATGTTCGACTCGCGCGACCGCGCGCCGCGTAGCCGGGGGCCGGGGTCGGGCGCGTCGACGGGCACAGCTACGCCGACGCAATCGCCAGAGGAGGCAGCGCGCGCCAAGCTCGCTGCCCGGGCGGCGAAGAAGGCCGAGTGGGAGCGGCGTAAGGCGGCTGGCGATGTGCCCGAGGGGGCGAGGCAGCGGGGCGGGGGTGCCGGCGAGGCGGGCGGCGAGGGCAAGCAGGGCAAGGGGGGCAAGGAGGGCGAGGAGGGCAAGCTGGAATGAGCGAGCGAGACGCCAAGGGATGCGCCGCACCGGGCGGCATGGAATGCATTGCATAGACGTCGTGATGGAGCACGGGGCTCCGTAAGCGGCAACGAAGTGCGAGTATATCACGGCTGGTGTCGGCAGTCTTCAGCCACCATGCCGTCCCTCCACGCACGACCAACGCCGCGATGTTCCAAAACCGACGGCGCTCTGGCGGCCTCTCACCCCCGGCAGCAGGCTTCGCGAGCGCGCGCGGCCGCCGCCCGACGCCAGCCGCACACCCGATCGCGCCGATGTCCACGTCCTCGCGCCGCCGCCGCTCGAGCGCGCCGGTCGCCGTCGCCGCGCGGCCGGTCGCTGTCCCCATCGCCGTGCCCGTGACCGTGCCCGTGTCCCGCCCGCCGGTCGTCGTCGCCGCGCCTGCGGTCGTCGTTGCGCGCCGCCGCCGGTTCTGCGGCCTGTTCTAGGCCGGAGCCGCCCCTTGGCCTAGCGACTTGCATGCACACCAGCGCCCAGCATGCTCCCCACCCTCCGCCCCACTTCCACCACCGTAGCACCCCCCGCCGGAACAAGCCGCCACCACGTACCCATGCACCCCCGCCCGTATGCATATTGTGATCTGTGATCTCGTCCGCGTGACTGCACGGCCTGATGCAAGACGCCACGGCCAGGGCCGCCGCCGATGAGATGGCCGGTGGGGCGCTGCGTGACGGCGCGGCTTGCGCTCGGAGCGTGTTGTTGTTGTTGCTGTTGACGACTCGGCACCTGGCGTGCTCGCTGGCCGACCCGCTCTTCTCGTCTCACCCACTCCCACTCCATCCCCAACTCTCTCGTCGCCATCGCCGCCGTTGTCAAGCACCCTTCCTGCCTCCCCTCCCCCCTCCAGGGCTTGGCCGGCCCGCCACACGCCACCCGTCATTTAACGGCGGGACCAAATCCACATAAACATTGCCTCCTCCTAACCCCGCGACTGCCTTTCTTTGCCCACCACCACAACACAGCGGCGGGCGTCCTTTCCCACCCCCTTTCTGTCATCACCCATCGCACGCACGAACACACGCACGCAGCCATGAGCAGCTCCGAGACGCCTGCTGCTCCACGCGACAAGCCGCGCCGGCCCAGGCCCAGCGGACACCGCAAGTCCCTCTCCACGTCCGCGTTAGCTGTCATGTCCGGCACCCCGCCGCTCACTGCGACCCCCGGCGGCGGCGCGGGCAGCGGGCTCAACCCCGTGCCCCCGCTGCCGGTGTCGCGCGCAAAGAAGTCGGCCTTGCCCCCCCTTCCGCCCGTCAAGGAGAGCATGAGCTCTGCCGACATTGCTGGCCTTGCGCGCAGACCCTCCTGGCGAGGCACGGAGGGGACACAACAGCAGCCTGAGGAGGCTGGAGCAGTGTTTGCGCTCAACGAAGTGAGTCGAGTGAGGGGCCAAGGGAGCCGTAGCCAGTGGCAACGACTTGCCTCCGACTTTAATACACTCCGCTCATAGACACGGATGCTCCTACCCATCCACCCCGAGGTTTCCATTACTGACACAAACACAGCTGCGCTCGCTCCGCAGCTCGGGCCGACGCCGCCAGAAGGCCTTGGCGGTCTTGAAGACGGTGCTTGTCTCCGCCTGCAGTGGCAAGGAAAGCACCTCGACGTCCCTCGTCGAGCTCCTCGAACTCGAGCGTAGGTGCTTTCTCGACGTCATGATGCTGACCTACCAGCTCACGGCCCCCTCCTCGCGCTGCTCGGACGTCACACGGCATCCCTCGCCAAGCGCGCCTCGGCCTCATCCCTCCCCGTGGGCGACGAGCTTGCCCGTCACCTATGCCCCGAGATCGACCTTGCACTGTCGATCCTCCAGGGAATGAGCCTGCTCGGCTCGGCTTGCAAGAAGGCTGTTGGAGAACGCTGGGCCATGGAGGTGGGTCGTCTTTCTCGTTGTCTCTGACCCACCAGATGTTCCTCGACCTGCTCCTTCTCCTCAGGGCTCAGCAGCCTGCAGACGGCGAGCACCCCACAGTGTATGTCCTGCTCGACCTCCTGTTCTGTGTCCTTGTCGACTCGCCCGTGCATGCCCGCACGTTTGAGGAGCTCTCTGGCCTCGAGGCAGTCACACGTGTCCTCCGCGGCACCGGTGTGGCCAAGGACGTGAGGTGAGTTTACTGCTCGCGCATTCCTACATCACACTAATCGTACAGGATGAAATGCTGCGAGTTTCTCTACTTCTACCTCCTCCCAGAAGGCGCGACAGCGATGCCCGACCTCGCCGCCAAGGTCCCATCAGGTGTACTTGCTGCGCTGTCGCCGGGTGCAGCCCTGCCACCGTCACTCGACTCCTCGACGAGCTCAGCTGCCACGGCCAACGGGCCGTCGCTCCCGCCCTCCCCCAACCGAAGCCGTATGACATCCGAGGTGCCCCATGTCCCGTCGCCAGATCGCCAATGGGCTGATCTCGACCTACAATTCGTCCCCGAGACCCCACGCAAGCCCCCCAAGCCTAGTCTCGGATTCCAGACACCTGCCACGAACCGACGCGCGTCGAACTTGAACTCGAGCTCGAGCTCGAATGCCATGACTCCTGCGACTCCGGCAGCGCTCAAGTCGGCACGGCGCCGCTCGGCAGCACCGCGCAGCGACGATGAGGGCTCGCTAACCCGCAAGGACTCGGCCGCTTGGGCTGCCGTGTCCAAGACTGGCTTGGGAGGCGCCAATCTCCAGCGACGCCGCAGCACCGCCAGCCAAGGGTATACCAGTGAAGGTGGATCTCGGTCGACCTCTGCCAGCGGCTCGCGAACCAGCTCGGGGTCTTCGTCTTCGACCGTTACTGCCGTTCCGCGCAGACTAGGGAGCCAGGTGTCGCCCCAATCCAGAGAGTCGTCGATGACGCCGTCGTCCGCTGCGCCATCCCCTCGCGTCCATGCGCCGTCTCCAGCAACTGCTGCTCCATCCCCTGGAGTTGCCCGACTTCCACGGTCCTCCACCCAGCCGACGTTAGCTTCTGCCGACACTGGGTCGATCATCAGACGGCCCAGCAAGCTGTCCAAGTCGTCGTTGGCGGAGCCAGTGCTGGAGACGTCGTCACAGGCTGCACATGCGCCACGAGTGCCATCACAGGTGGCGTCAAAGACGTCGCCCCTCAGCTCAACCCCTTCGGCGGCCGCCGCTGGCCGCCCGCCTCGCATGCGCCACTCAAGGACGCAGTCGGCGCTCGCAGACTTGGGCGGAACCCCAGTCCAGCGGTCACGCGGGTTCCCGTCAGACCTGACGCGCGGCATGCTTCCTGGAGTGCCTTCCAACTCGCCAGCGCCGTTAAGCCCGGCACGCCGGGTGTCGTCGGATGCTAGGTCCAAGGCTGCGCCTGCCAAGGGCGAGGTGCGATCTGTCGAGCAGAAGAAGAACATGGTGAGTGGGTCTTCGTGGCATTGCTGACACGCAGCTTGGTCAGTGGCTTGGTAATGTGGACCAGTTGGTCCAAGGCGTCGAGAAGGTTGGCTTCTGGGGCTCGAAGGCGGTGTAGGGGTGGGGGGCGGAGTGCTTGTGTGTTGGCTTTGTCATTTATGAATAGCATGTGAACTTGTGGAAATCAAGCGGGTGGGGCTGGTGATGACGTAGGGTGAAGTGCAAAGATCTGTTTCACCCAGCACATGATGCCGTCAACAACCAGTAGAGCGTCGGCAGCGGCGATACCCGCGTCAAACGGGCTAAACAACGTCGGATACACAACGCTGAATTGGTGCTCTAGCGTCGGCGGGAGATCGAGATCAAGTGGGCAGAAGGCAACGAACGCCGAGAGGTATAATATGGGCGGTGGAATGGTAAGCGACCGGCCAACCTCGCCGTCACCTTGACTTTCTTACTGAACACATCCACCACAACCCCCCAATGACATCCCGCAAGGTCGTAGTATTCGGCGTGACCGGCGTGCAGGGCGCGTCGGTGGCCAAGGCGCTCCTTGGGGACACACAGAACAAGTGGGACGTGGTCGGCATCACGCGCGACCCGGCCAGCAAGTCGAGCAAGGGTGCGGCGGCTGGTGCTGCTGGTCAAGCGAGCAAGCTAACCACCCCCCCGTAGCCGTCGCTGCGCTCGGCGTGACCCTCGCCCAAGGCGACCTCGACGACCCGGCGTCGTACGCGCCCGCGCTCTCGGGCGCATACGGCACGTTCATCAACGCGAACTGTGAGCGAGCTGTGCGGGGGCACACTGACGCCAGTCTGGGCGACGTACAAGGGCGACTCGGGCGCGGCCAAGGCGACCGAGATCCGGCAGAGCACCGGCGCGGTCGACGCCGCGCTCGCCGCCGGCGTGCAGCACATTGTGTACTCGGCGCTCGAGAGCTTTGGCGCGGAGCAGGAGCTGCCGCACTTTGACTCCAAGGCCGAGGGTGGGTGGTGGTGGTGAGGGGAGGGCGGTGCAGGAGAGGCGGCAGGAGAGGCGCTGCCACATACCTGCCTGCCGTGGCCGCCCTCGTGCGCTCGTGCGCTCGTGCGCCGACGTCGCTGACACGCCCGCCCCAGTCGTCGCATACCTCAAGAAACAAAACGCGCCCGCCACGCCGCTCTACACGTCATACTACTACTCGAACACGCTGATGGGCGCGAAGGGCCCGGTGCTCAACCTCCCGTTCCCCGAGGACGCGGTGATCCCCGCGTTTGACGCGAGCCAGATCGGCCAGTGGGCGCTCGCGGCGTTCCGCGACCCAGGAAAGTGGATCGGTGCGTGGGCGTTGCGCCGGTGGGTTGCTGCAGCTAACCCCGGCGCCCAGGCAAGGACATGTACGCCGCGGGCGACAACATCACAGCCAAGCAGATGGCCGAGGCGCTCTCCGCCGTCGTGGGCCACCCGGTGCGCGCGCTCAACCGCTCGCGCGAGCAGTTCCTCGCGCTCGATGCCGACGGCGAGATCGACCACGAGCTGTGGCTGAACTACCTTGCGATCGTCGACGGGCGGTGGACGCGCGACGTTACGGCCAGCCGCGAGATCGCGCCCGACGCGTGGGACTTTAAGACGTGGGCGGAGAACACGCCTGGTGTGAAGGAGAGGTTCAGCGAGTAGCGAGTAGGGTAGGCAGGTAGGCAGCGTGCAGCAGCGTGCATGGTGGTGCCACTCTTTCGTACGCGCCTGGTGGCTGCTGCGCCTCCGCATCACGCTGCATGACGCATAACAGGAAGCCGTAGTTCCGGGCCGCAGTCGCCCCTATGCAATAAGAATGGCGATATTAGCCTGATTAGACGAGGTAAACCCTTATCTGGGCGGGCGGCGGCGGCGGGCGGCGGCGGCGGGCCGCGTAGGTGTGGGCAGGCGTGATGTGATGAGGCTGCATGTAAGCAGGTGGGGGCTAGATGCGTGCACGCCCTGTGACAGTTAGCCGCAGTGCACGAGCTCGAGCTCGCGCGTGCATAAGCAAGCCACACTGTGTCTGAAGGAGGGGAGAGAGGGGGTGGGGCAGGCGAGCTGAGCTGACGATCCGAGGGTGGGGAGGGAGAGTGAGGGTAAACGAGCGTTTGTATGGGCTGACGACGTATCCCCGTTCAATCGGGCGGGTGCTGCTTGGCTGTTGTTGCACTGTTGTCCAAGGGCGTGTGCAAGGGCACGCGCGACGGGCGCGACGGGCAACGAGGGTCCCCAGACGCAGATCTGCGTTTGTCGGCCATGCGGCCGCTCTGCTGCTCGCTGCTCGCTGCGTACCTGCGTGCCGCCTGCAGCCGCCACGCGGGGTCGACTTTTTCCATTGGCCCACTCTTGGCTGGTCGCAGGGCAGAAATCCGCGGATCGCGGTGGGCTCGAAGTATGCGCTCACGGAGCACCACACCTCGTTCTCGGCCCCAAAACCGAGCACCGGCAGCAGCTTACATATACTCGACTTTGTCCATCACCGTTCACTCCACACTGCAGCACACACCACCCCCCCGCCCACCCACTACGCCATGGACCTGCACGCCGGCTCGTTCATGGGCATGACGGTCACCGACGACTTTGTCGTCAAGAAGGCGGCCGCGCCCAAGCCCGCGAGCCCCACGAGCCCGCGCAAGAGCACACCGCCGATCACCATCCCCGGCCGGCCGCGGATCGCGCGCGCGCCGAGCGCGCCCGGCGCTGTGCGGCAGTCGCAGCTCGGGACCAGCGTGGCCAGCAACACGAGCAACACGAGCTCGGCGTCGACGGCGAGCAGCGGCGACTACTCGCCCGTGGCGGCGCCGTCGCCGACCCGCCCGCTGCGCGCGCGCGGCAGCACGCTCAGCCACGGGCGGCCGCACATCTCGATCCTGAGCTCGTCGCCGACGCGCACGCCGTTCGCAGTAGACGACAGCCTCATCACGCCCGTCGCGCTGTCGCCCACGGGCCTGTCGTCGTCGCCGTCGGCGCTGTCCGCGTTCGGCGTCTCCCCGTCCCCGGCATTCTCGCACATCACGCGGACAGGCTCCAACTCGATGCCCGTCACGCGGACGGCCACGCCGTCGAGCCCGACAGCACGCACGTCGCCCAAGATGAACGGCAGCGCGAGCCTCACGCGCGCGCCGAGCCCCCAGCAGGCGGCGTCTTCGCCGCCAAAGTCGCCCAAGTCAAAGGGCATGTCGTTCCTCACCAGCAAGATGGGCAAGTTGTTGGATATTGATAGCATGCTCGGCCCGCTCGACCCCAACCGCGTCGCCGGCATGCTCGCGCGCGATCCCATCCCGACGGTCGTGTTCGGCGCCGAGACAGAGGCCGGGCATGCGGTCGTCCGCTCGCTGCTCAACGCGCGGTGCTACGGCGTCGTGGCGCTTGTCGTCGACGACACAAACGACCTGTGTGCCGGCCTCCGCGACGACGGCGTGCCCGTTATCCAGGTCGACATGGACAACCCGGGCAGCTACTCCAAGCACCTCAAGGGCGCCAAGGCGGTGTATCTGTCGACGAATGGTGAGTCACGGTGGGGTGGGGTGCAGTCGCCGTGGTAGTCGCTGACGCGGACACACCCCGCAGTTATCGCGCTCCATGCTATCCTCGTTCACCAACAGGAACCCAAGCGCACAGAGTTTGCGCGCGCCGCCGACCTGTGCCAGCTTACCAAGGCCGTGCACGCCTGCGCGCGCGCAAAGGTCGGCCATGTCGTGTTCCGCACCAACTCGTGCGGCCACGAGGTCAGCCTCAACACACTGTCGACATGCGGTATCTCCCATGACGGTGGGTGTCGGCCGGGCTGCTAGAGTGTTCTAACCCCTCAGCCCCCGAGGAACTCATCTCTGCCGGCGTGCCAACAACAACACTCCACTCGTCGGTGCCCTACAACCGCATTGTGTCATGGCTGCGCAACGGCACAAACGGCTCGCTCATCCTCGATATCCCCGTGCCGGACGACACCAAGATTCCCTTTTATGCCATCGAGCAGACCGGCGAATATGTTCTCGCGGCGCTGCACAACCCGAAACGCTGGGTCGGTGAGTAGTACCGCGGCTGCCGATTTACACCCTGATCGCCGCTAACACCCCCGCCCCCAGGCAAGGACATGTACTGCCAGCAGGAGCTGTTCACCCCCACCGAGATTGCGGCGCTCCTGACCAAGGTGTCTGGCCGCAAGGTTGAAACAGCGCACGTCACACGTGCCCAGTTTGACTCGCTGGAATCGCACGAACGCCTCACATGTCGCTGGGACGCATGGGCGCAGCTCGTGCGCGGCGAGTATCGCCCCGAACCGTCCATGTTCCCGACGGCGTCGGAGATCGCAAACCCATGGAGCTGGAACGAGTGGCAGGTCGGCAACGCCGAGCTGCACCAGGTGCTCAACGGCGAGATCCCCGTCCCGCACAAGGACGACCCGAACGCGCACCAGCGCGAGCGCGAGACGCTGCTCAAGCTCGCATAGGGGAGAGATCATTGGTGGACATTTGGGTGTTGTATTTGCATCAGTTCCGGGTTCTCGGTGTTTGTTTTATCATGTGTCATGACAATAATTTGATGATCGAGGCACCGTCCCTGCATTCCAGTTGCCGCGTTGGCATGGCTGGACATGCGCTCTCGGCTTGCCGCGTCGTCGTCGCCACATCGCCTAATAAACAGTGCATACGAGTACAGCCCGGCCACGCCGGGTCAAGTAGGTGGATAATCTTCTAGGTAATATGCGGCGCGATGGGGATCGGCCTGAGTGCGAGTGCGATTGGGCGCGTCGCGTCAGGGGATACCGGCCGGTGAACAAACAATGCGAGCGGGGTGTGATGCAGCTCTAGAAACGTCCGTGGAGATATCGGGAGCGAGATGATGCACGGCTTGGCTTAGGCATTAACGGAAGGGCTGAGAGGCGTCGGCGTCGTCTCCTCGCTCTTGTCCGAGATGGTCGCCTTGGAGAGGTTCTCGGCGAGGCCAGTGGCGTCCTCGGCCGGCGTGGCGGGCACGTCGACGCTGGGCGCGCTGGCGATGGTCGTGGCCGTCGGCGAGGCGGGCGCGTCGGCCTCTGCCTCAGCCTCCGGCTTGTAGTTGTCGACGGCGTGCTTGATGCCGTTGCCCGAGGGCGGGTACCACTTGCCGCCGTCGGGGTTGATGCGGCCGCCGTCGGGCGAGATGCGGCAGAACTCGGTGATGGTCTTCCAGTACACGTCCTTGTTGAAGTCGAGGTTGTACTCGCCGCCGTACTCGAGGTCGAGCTGCTGCGGGTCGATGAGCTCGGTGAGCGTCGGGTTGAAGCGGATCTTGTCGCGCGTGATCGGGTCCATGAACGGCTGGATGCCGCTGAAGAACGCGTTGATCCACCACGGCATGTTGATGACCAGTCCGCGGCCGAGGCGCTCGACGTAGTGGTGCTGCAGGATGTTGAGCACCTTGAGACCAGTGCTGATCGATGGCGTCTTGGACGACGTGGCCGACTTGTAGTCGACAACAATGGCAACCTGCTCCTGGTTCTCGGGCATGAGGTCGATCGCACGCTCAAGCACGTAGATCAGGTGGCGGATCTGGCGCGGCGACGTCTCCGTGTTCTCGCGCGACGGGCGCATGTAGATGACGGGGCGGGCGTCCTTGTCGAAGCCGGTGATGATGCTGGGTGTGTCAGCTATCAGCGGCTTGCTACGGCGAGTCCAGTTGTGGCCTTGGTGCTATTGACGCGGCTAGCGCAGCCGGCCCGACGCGTCACTAACATGGTGCCGCCTCGCGACCGTGCGCAATGCATGGGCCGGCGGGCCCACCCCGACACCCCACACGACTCACATCTTGCCGCTCTCCGCCTCAATGGCGACGTCTCCGGGCTCAATCGTCTCTGGGCGGAACTCGCGGCGCCACTCCATCGTCGCCTTGATACGCTTCTTGGCATCCTCGAGCTTCCACTTGGCGGCGCGCATGTAGCGTGCGTGCGTGCCAATGTCGGCGAGGAAGCGCTGCTCCCATGGGTAGTAGTCGTCCGTCTCCGGAAGCGCAATCGTCGCAGTGTACTGGTGGGGGTTAGCGGGGGTCCCGGACGCGTCGGGCGACGTAGTCGATGTTTGTTCGACCCGATCCCGGCTCTGGTACGAACCTCCTTGAGCTCCTCGATCTACACGGTGGGGTCAGCGCCGTTGCCACCAGCAAGCACCCATCCTCGAACGCACCTGCGCCAGCTGCTCCTCGGTGTAGTCCCACTTCTTGACGGCCTTGAGGCCCTCTGGTGGGACGGTGTAGATTTCTGTCGTGGACGCGGGTGTTTCCTTGGCAGGTGCTGATGAGGCCGCCGGCGCGGCGCGACGGAAAAATGATGCCATTGTGGTGGGTGGTGGAGTGGAGTTGTTGGTGGCTGTGGGTGGTGGCGGTGGTGTGGACGTGCGCGTCGGGCGGCGTCGAGTTGTGTGTTACTTGTCTGCTCTAGACGCGTGCAGGTGGTAAGAGCAATGATAAGAGTGTCGGGTGGACGGTGCAGTCGATGGTGCGCGCAGCAAGGAAAAGGCCAAGCCAAGCGGAACTGGGCCGTACGATTGTAAGCTGGGTGGGTGGGGTTGTGATTGTTGCGACTTGGCTGGGCCTTGAGTCAAATTATTGTGCGTCCTCTTCGAGGCGAGATGGGTACGGCAAGGTGCGGCGGCCTGACCCTTGGCGGCCCAGGGTGTCGCTTTGCGATCATGATGCCATGCTGCTTGCAAGCAACAGCAACAGCTCGCCTTGCCGAGGTGAGTCGCGGCTCCTCCGTCGGCATCTGGGTGGGTTGGTGGACGGCTAGGTGGCCGAGGGTGAGTGCTGGTTGCTAAGGGACGTGACCCTTCTGACTGATCCGACCGAGGCAGGCCCAGAGCGCGTGCAGCGCTGCTGCTGCAGAAGTCCCGCACCAGCAGGCCCGCAGCATGCGTCGCAAGGAGCAGCACCAGGCAGGCTGTACCACCCAAGTCGCCGCCCCGTTGTTGCGTCATTGCTTCTGAGCTAAGAGCCGCGACGACACGGTCAACTTTTTTTTTGCCCCTTACCACCGCACACAGTCATTCATGACACGGCCCAACGGTCTTATCCGACGCCGACCGGCCGCCACCCGGCCAGCCGCGGCCAGTCTGGCCTGACTGCGGCGACCGAGACCGGCAGAATGGCTCAACTCGCGCGTGAGAGCTCATTACCTAATATGGCTGCCATCCAAGTCACGTGCACTCGAGTGCGCTGGCTGCTGTCGATGCTGTCACCGGGCTCGTGTCAGTGCGCTTGCGCCACCCACCACCCAGCTCCCAGGCTGCGTCCCCCACCCTCCCCTACCTCTGCGTGGAGCTCCGTAGAAAGCACCGGGCGATTGGGGGCATTAGCCGGACAACCAACCCTCCAGGCGCGGAGATGCGACCAGCGCTCGCACGCCACACCCCGAGCTAACCGCCTAGGCCGCGTCAGTCGATAGCAGCATGCGAGCAGCCCATCGCACCTTTGCATCGCCGGGCTTATTAACGTACGTCGAGTCGTGTTGTTGCTCCTCCCCAACACCCGCCATGTCAAAGCAAACCTACCTGCCAGCAACGCTGGCACTCATCCCCCTCCCCAAGCCGGTCGTCCTCTTCCCCTTCCTCCAGGTGTCGATTACGCTCGGCACCGAAGCCGTCAGCCACATCCTCTCCGGCCTGTCAGAGCAATCAGAGAGCGCCAAACAGGACTCGCGTGAGCGCTATGTCGCGGCCGTCCCCGTGGCCGAGGGCGATCGTCGCGTAGGGCGCTGGGCGACTGGTGAGTAAGACGGGGCGCGTGTGGGTGGTGATGACATACATTTCTTGCTCGCGCGCGCAGCATGAGGGTGTGCTGGTGGGCGCCGGGCGCAGTGTCGCTCTCCCTAGCAGGGAGGGCGACTGGGTCACCTTGCTTGCCAGTCTTGCTGGAGAGCGGGCGGCGGGCGATCTTGCTCGCAAGGGATGCTCCAGGGGGATGTAGGAGGAGCGAGGCCGCGAGGCCGAGATCAACAGCGATGATCCATCACCTTCCTTGTCACCTTCCTCGGGCTACGCCCACAGACAATGCCCCGTCGTGCACACACACTAACGCCACCCAGCCGCCCGCGTCAAGCGCATCTATCGTGCCCACAAGGATGACGATGTCTGGACAGTCGTGCTCGAGGGTCTGGTAAGCAGCAGCTTGTGATGACGCCGTGGCGCCCGCTGACAATCACCTAGTCGCGCATTCACCTCCCCCGCTCACTCCCACCCGTCCTCTCCGTCCTTCCGCCACTGCCCCTCCCAGTCAGCACCTACTCACTCCCGGTTCCTTCGCCGGTGCGGCCAAGCATCAACTTGCTGCCCGCGGCCACCAAGCTCCTGTCTCCCGAGCTGCACCCCAAGCTCGCCGCACTCCCGCCGTCGATCCAGGCCGACCTGCTCGCCAGCAGCCTCCGCTTCGACTGGGACGTGAGGGTCGAGCTCCTGTCCACCCCGGACGTGGACGACAGATGCGCACGGGTGCGTGAGGTAATGCTCGCACTCCTCAGTGCCAAAGGAATTGGACCCCCCGACGACAGCGCGCTCGCTACTCCTCCAGGCCAGTCGTCCGCCCTCGTCCGCCGCCGCCCCCAGAAGGACGGCGCGCCTTCCAAGATGCAGCTCCCCGATGACCTCAAGCCCCTCGAGGCGACACTTCAGAAACGTGCTGGCGAGATGAGCCCCGAGGCCGCACAGGCCGTCCAGCGCGAACTGCAGCGCCTCAGCAAGATCCCGTCCCAGGCTGCCGAGTACGGGGTGGCCAAGACGTATTGCGAGTGGCTTCTCGCGCTCCCCTGGGCTCGTGTGAGCGAGGGCAAGCGCGTGGACCTCGACGCTGCGAGGAAGATGCTCGACGACGAGCACGAGGGCCTGGCCGAGGTCAAGCGCCGTGTCATCGAGTATCTCGCCGTCTACCGCCTCCGCCGCGACCTCTGGGAGGAGAAGAAGAAGGCAGACGCCGCGGCCGAGGCCGCGGAGGTGTCGAAGAATGTCGACGAAGGTGTCGCCCTTGACGATAACGCGGCGGACGTGGCCCCAGCCAACAACTCGGCTCCGTCGCCTACGGACGCCAAGGCCAAGGCGGCTGTCGCTCCCAAGAGCGCCGACGTCGATGGCCCACCTGACAATGTCTTCCGCGACAAGGCGCCTATCCTGCTGCTTGTGGGGCCTCCGGGTGTCGGCAAGACCAGCATTGCGCGCTCTATTGCGAATGCCTTGGGCCGCAAGTTCCACCGCATCTCGCTCGGTGGCGTGAGGGACGAGGCCGAAATCCGTGGCCACCGAAGGACGTGAGTGGAAACATCTGGGCGTTTGGGCGCTGGTTCTGACGTCACAGCTATGTCGGTGCCCTTCCTGGTCTGTTCGTGCAAGGCCTTCGCAAGGTGTCTGTCTCGAACCCGATCATTCTGCGTGAGTGCTCGAAGGTTCCACAAACTCGGCTATGTAAACTGACGGGCCAGTCGACGAGCTGGACAAGGTTGGAACGTCCAACTACCACGGTGACCCGGCCGCGGCGCTTCTCGAGACGCTTGACCCCGCCCAGAACTGGGCCTTCCACGACCACTACCTCGGCGATGTTCCCATTGACCTCAGCCAGGTCACCTTTGTGGCGACTGCCAACTCGCTTGACACGATCAGCCCGCCGCTCCTCGACCGTTGCGAGGTCATCGAGTGCCCTGGCTATGTCACCGACGAGAAGCTCGCGATTGCCCGCCGCTTCCTCCTGCCCAAGCAGACAGTTGAGAATGGTCTCGGCAACAGCGGTGTCATCACCAGTGACCAGGTGCTCACGCGTGTTGTCAACGAGTACACACGCGAAGCCGGTGTGCGCTCGCTCGAGCGTGAGATTGCTAAGCTCTGCAGAGCCAAGGCGGTCGAGTACTCGACGTCTCGCGACGGCGGTGCGGCGTACAACCCCGAGATTGTCGCCGAAGATCTTGAGCGTATCCTCGGTATGGCCAAGTACGAGCAGGAGCTCCGCGAGCAGGACATCCGCCCTGGTGTCGTCACTGGCCTTGCCTACCGCGGTTCCGGCAACGGCGGTATTCTGCTCATCGAGAGCACTCTCATCCCCGGCGGCAAGGGTCGTCTGCAGTTGACTGGCAGCCTCGGCGACGTTATCCGCGAGAGTGCTGAGCTCGCCCTTGCCTGGGTCAAGTCGCACGGCCCAGCGCTGGGTCTTGGCACCGACCCGCTCCGTGATGTGGACATCCACCTCCACTTCCCCGCCGGCGCGGTCAAGAAGGACGGCCCGAGTGCGGGTACTGCGATCCTTCTGACGTTTGTCAGTCTGCTCACAGGGCGTCCCGTCCCGCCGACGATCGCCTTGACTGGCGAGATCACCCTTCGCGGCGCCGTTACTGCCGTTGGCGGTATCCGCGAGAAGCTTCTCGGTGCGCACCGTGCTGGCATCACGCGCTGCATTCTGCCTGCGCAGAACGAGAAGGACACGCACGACCTGCCCGCGAGCGCGCGCTCGATGAGCCTGACGTTTGTGCGCACTGTCGAGCAGCTGCTCGAGGAGGTGTGGGGCCGCGACGCGCTCGAGGGCCTCCGCCGTACCGACCTGGCGCGTCTGTAAGCGGCGCGACTGGCCATCGTTGTAATGAGGCCGAGGGCAGTTGTAACGGCGCGACGGCGCTGTGACACGGTGCGACGGTGCCACGGCCGGCACGGTTGTAACAGACGCGTGTAGCATCACGTCGGTCGTGCTCACCGTGGCTGGTGCCTCATCCAAGAAGATCCTGACATAAACAAGTAGCAAGTGTTGTAGACGAATGAAGGCATGGTTGAAGCGGTCTGAGCGACGCGAGTACGACAGTTGGTTCAGACTGACACACGGTGCCTCTGGGGGGGGGCACACTTCTGGTTGTGTCGGCTCACCAACCTGGGCATGCTGGGCAGCTGGGCCCTCGAAAATAAGCACGCCGAGTCGCGAGTAAGCATCATGCTGGGTCGGTGTCGGTAGCGAGGTCGAGGCAGCAGTTGGCTGGAAGGGGCGTCGTACGCTGCAGGGTTGACGTGATTTCAGAGGAGAGTTTCAGGGGGTGCCTCGCCCGCGCGCGACGGCACGACGGCGCCAGCGACGACGCGTAGAGGTGGGCGAGGTATGGTGCCTCTGGTTTCGTTTGCACCTCTGCAGCCAGGGTGAGTGTGCGAGAGTGCCGCGCCGCGCCATGCAGTCTGGGGCGAAGCTATTCCCAGCGTGCACGCCACCTGGCCAGGCGGCTCCAGCTGTCCGTCTGCCCTCTGCCCCGCGCGCACACTACGACGCAGGCCGAGGCACAGAGGAATTGGAGGAACCCGCTGGAGAGTGGCACCCCGTTTCTGTCCCGCAGTAGCGTCGCGCGCGGTCCTCGATCCTCGATCTGCTCCTCTCGTCGCCGTCGTCAAGGCGCCGTGCCGTGCTCGTGTTGACCTCGGACCTGGCTCGTGGTGTGCTCGCAGCCTTGGAGTTAGAAAACGGCGCCGCCAACTGCCTTGTCGAGCTCATCACCCCGCTGTTGCTGCTGTTGTAGTCCACACTCGCTCGCTCACCACACTCGTTCACCCGACCCTCGACCGCCTGGCGCCGTCGACGACAACCCACCCAACAGAAATGCAGCTCACCGCCCTCCTCCCCCTCCTGCTCGTGCTCACTGCCGACGTCCAGGCGCGGTACTATGTCCCCGGCGCCGAGGCCGTCGCGGTCGGCGCGCGCGGGCACGCCATGGCCGGCCGCGCGGTTCAGCCGCAGGCGCCGGCGCAGCAGCAGCAGCAGCAGCGACGCGCACCGGTCTCCCGCAAGCGCTCGTACGAGATCCGCACGGGCAAGGACGGCAAGAAGTGCAAGGTCCGTCCTAGTGTGACGCCCTCGGCGTCGGCGTCGGCGTCGCCCTCGGCCTCGGGCTCGAGCACGCCGTCGCAGTCCCCCGCGCCGTCGGCCACCGCGTCTCCCACCACGGGCGCCCCTGGCACGACCGACGCGCCCTCCGAGTCGCCGTCGGGCACCACTGCGCCCGGCACCTCGAGCACCGCGTCGCCTGGCACCACTGCCAGCGGCTCGACCACCACCGGCTCGGCGTCCACCACCGGCCCCGCGCCCACCACCGAGGCTCCCTCGACCACGGGCGAGACCTCGCCCACGGTCGCGCCGACGACGTCGAGCACCACCACCACCACCGAGGCCCCTGCCTCCACCACCCCGCCCGTCACCCCGCAGGCCGGGAACACACCCAACGGCATCAAGGCCGGTATCTCCTCTGGCGAGGGCTACGACCAGTTCGCGCCGCACATCGGATGGTGGTACGACTGGACGCCCAACCCGTCGGGCCACAGCGGCGCGGCCGTAGCCGTGCCTATGCTGTGGGGAGACGGCCACCTCGGCGGCGACCAGGACGACGCGGCGCGCTACGCCGAGTTCCAGAAGCTGTCGCGCAACCCCCCGCCGCCGTACATCATCGGCTTTGAGGAGCCCGACTGCAACACGCCCGGCTCGGCCGACTTCAGCCCCGCGCGCGGCGCGCAGGTGTGGAAGGAGCTCGTCGCGCCCTTCGGCGCCGCCGGATCCAAGCTCGTCGGCCCGAGCATGTGCAAGCAGATTGCCGAGGAGTGGCTCACGCCCTTCCAGCAGGCCGGCGGCAACTGGGACATCACCAACGTGCACGTCAACAAGAACTCGCTCGAGGGCGCAAAGGCCAGCATCGACTACTACTACAACAAGTACGGCAAGCCGATCTGGGTCACCGAGTTTGCGTGCGTCAACGACGTCAACGGCTTTGTGCCGTGCTCGGACGCCGGCGAGCAGACAAAGTTCATCAACGAGGTCGTCGACTTCTTCGAGAAGGACCCCCGTGTCGCCGCCTACGCAATCTCCAACGGCCTCGGCCTCGGCAACTGGCAGCTCACCGACTCGAGCGGCGCGCTTACGCCTGTCGGCAACGCGTACCTCAACGCCATCAAGAAGTACCACTAGGCGCGCACGCCGAGTTGTGCCGCGACGACAACCTGTCCCACATTCCACATTCATTTACTATACGCATCCCTTGCATTGCCGGCAATGCAGTGATATGAATTGCCATGATCACGAGGGCAGGGGTGGTCTACTCTGCTGACTGTCGCTGTGTGTGGACTATGCTGGTGCGATGGTGCGCATGCTGGCGCATCAAACGCCACCTGCTGAGCTGCTGCCACCTTGCTTTAAGTGCTGTGACGACGCCTTCCCCGGCCCATGCCCCGTGCGTCGTTTCAAACCGAAACCGATATGATAACTGAGCCAGGCTGATGCACGCCAGCAGAGAGAGCCATGCACATGCACACCCCGCCAGATTGAGCCCACCCGCCCACCCCGTCATGAGCCCGACCCCTGCTGTCGTGTCAAGCCGACCACGGATGATGCGAGCCCTCGCCTGCGCGCCCTGAGCGCGGTGCGCTGCCTCCGCGGCTCGCACTCGGCGTCATGCCCGGTAGCTCCATCCCGCGTGCATGGTCCGAGGTGTAACGTCCGTCGTCGGGGTGGGGAGCGGAGCAGCGATGCAGCAGCATGTAAGATGCAAGCACACATTAACTCATGCTTGCTTGGGCGCGTCGACGCCGTCGTCGTAGTCGTGGTTGACTTTGATGTCCTGAATGGGGGGAGAGCACGGCGCGAGCGGCGCGGCGCGTGGGTGCATGCGTGACGCGCGCGGGGCGCGTCAGACTTGGCTGAGTGGTGGCATGTGCCTGAAAAGGGCCTTGCCGCCGTGGGTGGTCGCGGGAAGGCGACTAGTTTGGGCTTGGTACTGACTGACTGGCATTAGACTGCTGGCGGCTGCTGGCGGCTGCTGCTGCTGCTGCTCGTCGCTGGCAACTACAACCTCGATTCCTCGTCGATAACACTCTCACTTCCCTTTCCTTCCCTCACACTCCCCCTCACACACCCCTCGTCTGGCCCACACCCCCACACCTCCTCGGGACAGCACCGTCCAGCCCACACCGCCGCCATCATGTCCCTGGTAGACTCGGCACCCACACCATCAGACGACGTCGCGGCCGCAGTGGCCCTCGCCCTCGACGATGCGCACGAGCCCCCCCTCTCCGCATCGTCAGACGTGGCCACTGACAACGCCCACACCATCGACCACGATGACCACGGGCACGACGGCGAGGACGAGGACGAGACAGAGCATGACGACGAGACGGAAGCGCACACGACCGTCCCCGCCACCGGCGCCGGCGACAAGCCCACCCCGCGCAAAGACGTCGCCAAGGACCGCGGAGAGGACAAGGAGAACGGACCCGCTCGCAAGGAAGGGGGCGTCAAGAAGGTCCTCAAGAGCGGCGTGTTTGGCGGTGGGTCGATCGCTCCGTCGCAGAGGTTGACGGCGACAGGCTCGCCGAAGAAGGTCGTTGCCTCGCCCCGCAAGCCCGTAGCCAAGCCCGTTGCCGCTCCCCGCCCGTCGCTCGCCAACCGCAAGCCTCTGACAGCCCCGACGGCTGCTTCGGCAGCGCGCACCGCCGGCGCCGCAGCCCACCCGGCTTCGGCATCGCACCCGCCCCGCCCCAAGACAGCGTCCTCGGCATCGACGGGGCCCGACTCGCCCATCGCACGCCCACGTCCGCTTGTCGCTTCGACCACCGGCGCTTCGACGGCGTCCACGATCGTGGCCAAGGCGCGCTCGAGCGCAGGCCCTGCCTCGACTGCTGGAGCCACGGCAACCACACGGGTGCGCCCCGCGCTCACCAAGCCTGCCGTTCCGACCGCACGGTCCACTGTAGGAGCTGCTGCCCCATCAAGGGCACGTTCGACCATCACTCCCCCTGCCTCGGCGTCCACCATTGTCAGCCAGGGCACACCAAGCTCGGCGACTACCAGCACCGTCTCGTCCGCGCGTACCACGGTCACGGCCAAGCCCGAGGTCAAGCCCACCCCCAAGGTGGCCCGCCCTAGTCTGTCCGCTTCGACCACGACGCCACGCACGGGCTCACTGCACAAGCCAACGTCGTCGAGCATCTCCTCCTCCATCAGCCGTGCCCGCCCGAGTGTTGTTTCGGCTTCTGCACCAGCTGCTGGCACGGCTGCCGCGCGCAAGGCTGCTGCCGAGGCTGAGGTGCAGACCCGCATCGACGAGCTCACCAAGCGCTTCGAGGAGGAGAAGGTGGCGCTCGAGGCCAAGATTGTCGCTGCCACTGAGGAGGCTGACAAGACCCACGGCGAGGCCAAGATTGCTCTCGAGGGCAAGATTGTCGACCTGACCAAAGAGCGTGACGACATCCAGGCGAGGTGGGTATCAAAAGACAGGATCTTGCTTATACGCGCAGGGTCGCCGACCTCGAGACCAAGTTCGCCGAGGCCGACTCGTCACGGGAACAGCTGCAGGCCAAGCTTGCCGACTTGACGGCTGAGCGCGAGCGCGAGGCCAACGAGGCTCGTGATGCTCGCGACGCCATCGGCAACGAGCACGAGTCGCAGGTGAAGGAGCTCGCTGCTGCCCGCGACCGCTTCGAGGAGGAAGTACGTGCTGTCCGCGCCGAGCTCTCTGAGGCCAAGGCAGCGCACTCGACGGTCGAGGCTACTCTTGCCGGTGTCCAGGCAGAGCTCGCCACCAAGGTGGCCGAGTTCGAGGCATCGCTTGCCAAGGCCAGCGAGGAGCGTGCTGCTCTCCAGGCCAAGCTTGACAAGCTTTCCACTCTCAAGGACAAGCTCGAGGCTGAGATTGCCGAGGGTGCCGAGGAGGCTGAGAAGAGCTTCCGTGGACTGGAGGGCCTCGAGGGCAAGGTCAAGGAGCTGGAGACTGAGCGTGATGAGCTGCGCGAGGAGCTCGAAGCCGAGCGCAAGGCGCATGGCGAAAAGGTCGGTGCATGGGAAAAGGAGCGCAGCGGCTTGCAGGACGAGCTCGGTGCCCACACCGAGCAGGCTTCTGTCCATGCCAAGGCGATCGCAGAGTTTTCGAGCGCAGTTGAGGTGAAGGACAAGGAGCTCAAGGTGAGCAAGACGGATGAAGAGCAAGAAGGGCAAGAGCAAGACCTAACCAAGCAGGAGCTGAAGGCTGCTCACGACAAGGCAATTGCCGACCATGCCGAGCTCGCCACTTCGACCGCCTCCCACCAGGAGAGTATTGTCGAGCTCAAGCGTCAGCTTGAGGAGGCCAACGCCATGGTCACTGCTTCTGCTGCTACTGAGGGCGAGTCTGACAAGCTGCGTGCGTCGCTCAAGGCCGCTGTGGAGGAACGTGATGCCCTTCAGGCCAAGGTGACTGCCGTGCAGAAGGCGAAGGACTCGCTCGAGGAGGCCAAGCAGGTCGCCGATGCCAAGGAGCAGTCACTCCAGGGTGTCATCACCTCGCTTGAGAAGAGCCTCGAGTCGGCAAAGGCCGAGTACGACGCCCAGCTGGCTGCCGCTCTCAAGACTGCGCAGGAGACTGCAACGGCCAAGAACAACTCTGCCCTCGAGGCTCTCCGCAGCGAGCTCTCAGGCGAGGCCTCCAAGCTCAAGGAGGGACACGCCAAAGAGGTTGAGGCGCTACAGGCCTCGCACGCCAAGGAGGTCGACGCGCTCAAGAAGTCTCACGCCGAGGCTCTCAGCGCCTCGAGCGCTGCTACTTCGGAACTCACCGCCGCCCATACCAAGACCATTGCCGACCTCAATGCGGCGCACGCCAAAGAAGTCGAAGGCATCAAGCAGGCCCACGAGAAGGCCCTCGGCGAGGCCAATGTCAACGCCGTCGACCAGCTCCAGACCACCCACGACGAAGCGATCAAGGCGATCAAGTCAGCGCACGCTGCCGAGCTCTCCAACGCCCATGCCACGGCCGTCGACCAGCTGCAGAGCACCCACGACGAGGCCATCCAGGCTCTCAAGGACAGCCACGCCAAGGAACTTGCGGAGAAGACTTCGGCCCTGGACAAGCTGACTTCGTCACACGCCGACGCGTTCAAGGAGCTCACTGCGAAGCACGAGGCCGCCCTTGCCACCGCTGTCGCTGCTGCCACCAAGACTGCCACTGACAAGGCTGCTGCGGACCACGCCAAGGAGCTTGAGGCTCTCAATGCCACCCACGCAAAGGCGACTTCCTCGGCCAAAGAGGCGGCTGCTGCCGAGCTCGAGGCCCTCAAGGCTGCCCACGACAAGGCTATTGCTTCCGCCAAGGACTCTGCCTCTGCCGAGCTCAAGGCTGTGCAGACTGCCCACGACAAGGCCATCGCCTCGCTCCAGGAGGCCCAGGATGGGCGCGAGGCCGCCAATGCCGAGCTCGCGGCCTCGAGCAAGTCTTTGACCGACTCTGAGAAGACTGTTTCGCAGCTCAAGATTCAGCTCGACGGCGTGCAGAAGGAGCTCGTTGCTATTAAGAAGCTGACTCCTCCACCTTCGCCTACCAAGGCGAACGAGGAGCTGCGCCGGGTCAAGCAGGAGCTCGACGCGCGGACAGACGAGCTCGAGGGCATGAACCTGATGCTCGAGATGAACCGGACCGAGTTCACCAACGCGCTCGCCGAGCTCCGCAAGGAGAACGCTGCGCAGCTCGAGGCGGCGGCCAAGGCACACGCCGAGGCTCTCGCCGAGCAGGCGTCCAAAGCGTCCGAAACACACGCCGCGCTCCAGGCCGAGCTTGCGGCGCTCGCCGAGGCAAGACAGTCCAAGGCGTCGACGCCGGCTGAGAAGGGGGAGACGAAAGATTCAGTTCCCATTGATGTGTGTGCACCTCGTGTTGCTGATGCGGCCGCCTTGTGCTAACACCACCCCCGCAGTCCGCCTAGACTACGATTTAAAGTTCAAGTACGCGCCAGCCTGTAACGAGCGCACCTGTAGGCGGTCCGGGACACTTTGGCATTTCGACACGCTACCTCTATGACTAATCCACATGCATTACTGTATACAATGCGGGGGGTGTATTGGGACAGGTTGGTTTTGATTGGGCTGCCGGCTGTGCTACAAGAGAGATATGAGTGGCTGTCTATGGGTGTGGTTTGGATGTGCCAAATGGCGTTTGCTGGCGTCGCGCTGGCCGATATCGTCTACGCATGGTGAGGCGGGGCCTCTACATCTGCGGGCTTCTTCACCCGCGCAGAGCCCTGGTTCTGCCTGGCTATGTCAGCCGCTGCGCCCGCCACGACGACCCACCTCGAGTTGAGCAGGCTGAGATACGTGTTCCACATGATGCCGCACGTCTGCTGGAACGGCAGCCTGTAGCGGTGCGGCACGACGCCGAGGTTGGCGGCCTGGATCGCGGGCCAGACCTTCCAGTTTGTCTTGAGCGCGGCTTGGGCGCGTCAGCATGTCCGGGTCTACCCCTCCGCGCGCCCACTCACTCCAGTACACGTCGTCAAACTTCTGCTTGATCTGCGCGCGCGAGCGGCCCTCCATGATCCCCATGGACCCGACGAAGAGCGTGAGTCCGACGGGCGCGAACACGATCTGGTCGAGCAGGACGCGCTTGACTGTCACCTGCACTGCCTGCCCCGCGCGCATGGGCACCGAGTACTCGAGGAAGCGCAGCCACTGGCCTGGCGGGGGGGTTAGCGTGGGCGAGGGCGGCAATGCTGGCGCGGGTACAGCCACGTACCTACAATCGGGCCCATGCCGACCCCGAAGGCGGCGAAGCGCGCCGTCCGTGCTGGGTCGTATGCAGGCCGCTCGTCCTTGTCCGCGAGCTGCGCCGTCAGCTGTGGCCAGGATGTCCTCCCAACGCCGGACGCACCGCCATGCCGAGACCTTGAGCCTGGGGTGTCAGCTGGATCATAAGCAAACAGCAGCTACCCACCACGAGGTCCGAGACGGACGACAGCAGCCCGTTGGTCACGGTCAGCGTGAGCAGGGGATGCGCGTCAAAGTGCCGGTTGTAGAGCGCCGTCAGGCGGCTCGCTGCTGGGACTGGGGGGCGGAGCGTGAGTGGGCGGGGCGTGGGGCGGAATGCCACGCCGCATGTATGCAGCTTGCGAGCAGCGGCGCGGGCAACACTCACCTGGCATTGTGTGGCGAGATGTAGCAGTGGAAAGTGGACAACGGACCGCGGAAAGATAGTGGAGTGTTGGTGCTGCCAAGTTGCGAGTGGGGAAAGTGGGGTCGTGCGTTACGTCATTCCACGTGCGGATTTGGCGGAGGCGGAGAGGCCAGAGAGGTGGCGGAGAGATTAGGACGTGGCATGGAACTGAGCTACAGTATTAGAGTTGCTGCAAGCTGCAAGTGTGGCCTGGCCAGGACGCGCGCTGGTGGCGCCGCGCCAACGCGCCTAGCTCGGGGTACAAGCGTGAGAGCCACTGTCCAGACATGCCAGACATGCCAGAGCCACACACATCAGACATGGCCTACAGGCAGACGCCGGTGGCCCAAAACAGCACAGACAGTCGCCAGCACGATAGCCCACCCAGGCCCTTAGCCCGGGCTTGGCTCGTTGATTACAGCTAACGCCAGCGATACTGCGCCAGCGATCCAGCGATACTGTGCTCACGCACCGCTATTATGCCAGCTGAAAGGTGTGATGCCACGACCTTCCTCCGACCCGTCCTCCCCTGAGCACACCGGTTCCATTCTTTTTGCTCGGCTCTCAACTCTAATCCGCGCGGGTGTTGCCAGGCAGGCCCGTGTTGGTGCAGCGCGCCTGGCCGGCGGCATTGGCGGCGACGACAGGCTGTGACGTGAAACGGGCTGCGGGCAAACTCGCGTGTGGTTACTGTGCGCCGCTGACGGACGGGCGGACGGCACAACACATGCGTGCGACGCCGGATGAACCCGGCGGGACGCGCTAGCAATGAGGCGGCTTTGTGTTTGGTGTTCTGGCTCTTGCTCGCGCCTGAGATCGCATCGTGTTGATCGATCCGCGCCGTCCTCAGAGTCTACTATGGTAAGCGTTGCCGTGTCGCGTCGTGCCTCGCTCTACAGTCGAGCTTCCCGTCAGGGCAGTCCCACGTGTCAGGGTGTAAACGATCTGAAGGGATGGATGCAAACAGAGCAAAAAAAAAATTATTAAGAGACGGCGTGAAATAATTTCCCTAAGAGCCAGCCAGCAGTGCAGTGTGTGTGTCGTGTCGTGTCGCTGCGCCCTGCATTACGCCCCGGCAATCGCAAGACGTCGTCGTCGCTCGTTTGAGACGCCCGTCGTGCGCCCCTCTGACACAAAGTTGGACGAGCTGAATCACATTCCCTGAGGGGCGGCATCGCGGCGCTCACTGCGATCCCCCGGCGGCCCAAGCCAGTGCCCGCAGCCTACTTTGATCTACCCGTGGGACCAAACACCCTGTGCACCTAGCCAGCCAGCGAGCCAGCCAGCGAGCCAGCCAGCCAGCCAGCCAGCGCGTCGGCGGCAGCGCCGGAGGACGCGCGCGGAGCTGCTGCACCGGGCGAACTAGGGCTCGGTTGGCTTGATTCGGTGGCGGTGGCCAGTTGGTTGCAGCAGCAGCAAACACCCCCGCCCGCGACCTGCGCCGCCGCGCCGTGCCGCCCCGCCCCCCAGCAGTGCACGACCGCATCCCTCTCCCTCCCTCCCACCAGGCACCCCACTCAGCCCTCCAACGCGACCACCCACCTCATAATAGTTCACTTTTCCACAGCTCACCTCTTCCACTCTCCAACCCCCTTCTCTCTTCTCCTCACCCCCCTTCTACCCATAGACTAGACTTTTTTCGACATGGCCCCCATCCAGGTCAAGAAGATTTGCTGCAGTGAGTAGAACGCTCCGTCGTCAACAGCGACGCGCTGCAAGTCACGCGTCATACCGCGCCTGGGTCAGCGCGCCGCGCCGCGCCGTGGACACGTTCCACGTCGGCGACCAGCGGCAGCACCCAACAGTGCCAGCCGCGCCGATGGCCACAACTCTTCTCTGTGTCCATCCTTATCCTGCAAACTTTGCATGCACATCCCCAGAGGCCCGAGCAGTCACTGACATGCGCCTCAGTCGGCGCCGGTTACGTCGGTGGCCCCACCTGCGCTGTCATTGCCGCCAAGTGCCCCCACATCCAGGTCACCATTGTCGACCTGAACAAGCAGCGTATCGACGCCTGGAACTCTGACAACCTCCCCATTTACGAGCCTGGCCTCGACGAGGTTGTCAAGGGCGCCCGTGGCAAGAACCTCTTCTTCTCGACCGACGTCGACAAGGGCATCGCCGAGGCTGAGTGAGTCGCGTCTGTGCGCTCGCGCATACAAAAAAGGGGCAGTGACTGATCTTTTGCCAGCCTTATCTTCGTCTCGGTCAACACCCCCACCAAGAAGTCGGGTATCGGAGCCGGCTTCGCCGCCGACCTCAACTACCTCCAGCTTGCCACCCGCCGCATTGCCGAGGTCTCGACCACCTCCAAGATTGTCGTCGAGAAGTCGACCGTCCCCTGCAAGACCGCCGAGTGAGTCGTCTTGGGCCGTAGTTGGCACTGGGCTGTACCTAATCCCCCAGGTCCATGCGCACCATCCTCGAGGCCAACTCGAAGCCCGGCTGCACCTTTGACATCCTCTCCAACCCCGAGTTCCTTGCCGAGGGTACCGCCATCTCGGACCTCTTCGCCCCCGACCGTGTCCTTATCGGTTCGCTCCAGACCGAGTCGGGCCTCAACGCCTGCGCCTCGCTCTCCGAGGTCTACGCCAACTGGGTTCCCCGTGAGCGTATCCTCACTGTCGGCCTCTGGTCGTCGGAGCTCTCCAAGCTCGCCGCCAACGCCATGCTGGCTCAGCGTATCTCGTCGATCAACGCCCTTTCGGCCATCTGCGAGGCTACTGGCGCCAACATTGACGAGGTCGCCTTCGCCGTCGGCAAGGACTCGCGTGTCGGCCCCAAGTTCCTCAAGGCCTCGGTCGGCTTTGGTGGCTCGTGCTTCCAGAAGGACATCCTCAACCTCGTCTACCTTTCCGAGTCGCTCCACCTCCCCGAGGTTGCCAAGTACTGGAAGGCCGTTGTTGAGATGAACGAGCACCAGAAGAGCCGCTTTGCCCGCAAGGTTGTTGACACCCTGTTCAACACCATCACCGGCAAGAAGATTGCCATCCTCGGCTGGGCCTTCAAGAAGGACACTGGTGACACTCGCGAGTCGCCTTCCATCTCGATTGCCAACCACTTCCTCAACGAGAAGGCTCGCCTCTCGCTTTACGACCCCCAGGTCACCGAGGAGCAGATCTGGCTCGACCTTACCGACTACGGAGCCATCCCCGCCGAGCCCATCAAGCCCCACGTCACCATCCAGAAGTCTGCCGAGGAGGCCTGCAAGGGTGCCGAGGCCATTGTCATCTGCACCGAGTGGGACGAGTTCAAGACGCTCGACTGGGAGAAGATCTACGCCAACTGCCCCCGCCCCGCGTTTGTCTTTGACGGCCGCCTCATGCTTGACCGCAAGAAGCTCCAGTCGATTGGCTTCCGCGTCGTCACCATCGGCACTGCCGACGGCTACTAAAAGATGGGTTGGTTGCCGTGCTAGGGCGGCGCGACCCTCTTCCGTTTCCTCATTTGTAGATCGCATCCGTTACAAGCCCCATGCCATTGTAGAGGTAGGGGTTCTGGACTCATAGGACACTCGTTGGTAGAGTAGGAAAGATGTATTATCCTGCTGCGAGCGGCGCGGGCAGCCGAGCGACCTCAGGTCGCGAGGCGGTGTGGAGGAATGACGGGGGGGACATGGGATATTCTTGGCGCGCAGGATTCACAGCGCATGAGTGCACAGTGCACTGCCTGCAGTATGCATACAGAGAGCGGGCCTGTTGGATAGAGTCGCAACAGTGTGCATGCTCTGGGCTGCCTCACACCACCCAACCGCCCCCGCCATGCGCGATTCCCGTGAATGGATGGAGCCGAGCGAGCGAGCCCCCTTGCCCTGAAGCCACGGCAGCCTCCACCTTCGCCACCACGACCGGTACGACGCACCACGACGCACCACGACGCACCACGACGGCGGCGGCGTGAGCAGCCGGCGATCTCGGGCGCACACTTGACGCTGTACTTTGCCATGACAGTGACAGCGGCCATGCTCTCGCCGCGGCAAGAGGCGACGCCGCTGGTTTCGGACCTCGAGCTGTGCGTGGGGTCGGTCGTGGAGCAGCAGTAGCTGACACTGCCGCAGCGAGTCGGCCATCCTCAAGGGCGTGGCGTCCCACCGGCCTGGTGAGTACGCTGTCGGTGTCGTCGCTGCTGACGCTACAGTCGGCCAGCACAAGCACATCCTCGTTATCGCGCTCCAGACACAGGTGCACGAGCAGACGGGCATATGGGTCCCGATTGACGCGCTCTGGGGCCACCTCGGCGGGCTGTATGATCTCGACGCGCTGGACAGCATGGTGGGTGCGGTGGGGCCGCGTCGGGGTGTAGTAGGGGGCGTGAGCAGCGGGCACTGCCTGCGCTCGCGCTCGACCATCACTCAACCCTCGCGCGCGCCTGACCCGCTGCCAACACCACGCTCACTCACACCACAGTCCTCATCGGCCCCATCGCTTCCCGACTCGCCCGAGGCCCTCTCCCCGCTCCAGCGTCCAAAGCGGCGGCGCACACGCCGCAGCTCGGCGTCATCCGGCTCGTCGCTTTCCTCGCCGTCGCCGTCGCCGCCGCCCGGTCCGAGCAGGAGCGCGCGCGTCATCGACAGCGGGCACTTTGCGCGCAGCTTCGAGCTGCCGCTTGGCCGGTCGCCCGCCGGCCCACCTGCCGACGGGCGCGAGCGTGAGAGGCGCAAGTCGACGCCGGGCGTCGCGCGGAGGGACACAGACTCGGCAGCGACGTCGGACGACGACGAGGAAAACGACTGGAGCGCGCTGGTGTACCCGCGCGCCGAAGGCGGGGACGAGGACGAGGAGGCGTGGGCGGCCGGCGTGGCGGCCCAGCTGGAGCGTAATGAGAAGAAGGGCAAAAAGGGCGGTGGGGGGAGTCGCCGCGCATCGGGAGAAAGGGACGACGGCGACGGCAAGCGCGGGCGCAAGGGCAAGAAGGGCAAGCGCGGCCGCGAGAGCGAGAGCGACGACGACGACGAGGACGAGGTGGGTGGCTTGGGCTGGTTGCTGGGAGGGACGTTGTGCTGACGCCTGCCTCACAGCGGCCCGCGGGACGGCAGCGGCGATAGGCAGGGCTGGCCACGCCCGACGGCAGTAGAGCAGACTACACGCGCGTAATACAGCGCACATACGAGATGCATAGACACTGGCAGTGGAAACAGTAGTAGACAAGTACCGGGGGAGACAGACAAGGCTCTACTGCACGGTGGACAACAACAACAACCCCTCTCCCCCGCTCACGGCGTGTCGACCGGGTTCCACGAGCACGCGCCGGCGGCGCCCTCGTCGAGCCCATCAAGCCGTTCCATGTCCTCGGCGTCGAGCTCAAAGTCGTACAGCTCGGTATTCGACCTGATGCGCGACGGGGTCACGCTCTTTGGCAGGGGGATGTATCTGCGCCGCGTCAGCTCACCCCCACCCCCCACACTCCCCACGCACCCCTTCTGCAAGCTCCAACGCAGGAGCACATGCGTCGCGCCCTTGCCGTGCTTCTTCGCAATGTCCACGACCACCGGGTCCTCGAGGCGGCGCGGGTCGGCTCTCACAAGCGGGCAGTACGCCTGCAGCGCGATCCCGTGCTCGCGGCAGTACTGCACAATCTCGCGCTGCTGGCACCACGGGTGCAGCTCGATCTGGTTGATGGCCGGCGTCGGGCCGGGCAGCGCGCGCAGGTGCGCGACGCCAAAGTTGCTCACGCCGATATCGCGCACCCACCCGTCGGCCTGCGCGCGCGCCAGCGCGGCCCAGTGCACCGCGCGCGCGGCGGCGCCAGGCCGCGGCGCGTGGATCAGCATCAGGTCCACGTACCCGTCTGCGCCGGCGCCCGACGTGCCCCCCGCCCCGTCGAGCCCGCGGTTCAGACGCGGCCCCGAGCGCACGAGCTGCGCGTACACCTCGTCCTCGGTCGGCACGGAATGCCCGGGCATGAACTTGGTCGTGAGGAAGACGTCGGCGCGGGGCGTGGAGGAGGAGGCGAGGGCTGCGCCGACGTCTGCGGCGGTCAGTGGTGCCGGGGCCGGGCCCATAAGCCAACTTACGGTGCTCGTTCTTGTACGCCTGCGCGCTGTCAACTGGGCAAGGGTTAGACGAGCCCAAGGACGACCACTTCCACACCAACCCCACTCCCACCCCACTCACTGTGCCGGTACCCCGCCTTGAGGGCCTCGCGCACGCCGTTCCGGCACTCGTCCCCGCGCGCCTGGTACACGCCGAAGCCGAGCAGCGGGATCGCGTGGCCGGACGGCAGGCGCAGCGTGCTGCTGAGGGACAGGCGCGCGGCTGGAGGGTGTCAGCTGCCGTGCGCCCGGCGCGCCCACCTTTATCCATACTACTTGACATGAACTGGGTCGGGTGAGGTGGGCAGGCGCAGCTGCGAGGCTATCCACAGAGATAATGGGTTTTGCAAGAACGGCAACGGCGACGACGATGAGTGCAGCCGCCTGGTGGAGGTGAGAGCAGGTGGTGGAGGCGACACACACGGTGCTGTTTGGCGCGCCCAGCAATGCGCCACTCACTGGAGTGCGCTCTCACGCAGCCGTGCGCCGCCTTGCTCCTTGACCTCCCTCCTCGCTCTCTCTTACCAGCTGCACTACAGCTTGCTACCACCATCGAGCTCTGCACGCCGTTTACTGACTGCTCTTGACACCACCGCGGTGATCCGATTTGCCGCCTGGCCATCCATCCTCGACGTCATTGTTGTTTTTGGGCCAGATTGCTTCCGATGTCGTCGATTGGTGGTGTGCACATTCCACCCACCAGCCACGGCAGCGTCGGCAGCGTCACGGCCAGCAGCAACACCTCATCGCACCACAAGCACCACGACACCACCACCACAACCACCACATCTCTTGCACGCCCCCACCCCCCAGGCAATGTAGATAGACTGTGTCCACGCCTCCCGAAATGTCCCATCGGCAGCACCGGCAGCATCGTGCCCAGTCGAATGCGTCGGCAACATCATCTACAGCACCCACCACAGCCTCTTCCCTCGGCCGCCCGCCACCCGCCCTCCGCGGCCCGGCATCGCGCCTCGCACCGCGCGCGTCCCACCCCCACGTCTCGCTCGTGTTTGCTCGCGGAGACGCCGCCGTCCCCGCAGGCCCGCCAAGCCTCCGCCGCATAGCCAACGGCGCTAGCGCGTCAGAGGAGGCCCTCACCCGCCAGCTCGACCGCGACGGCGCAGGCGAGAGACTCGGCCTCCGATCACGCCGATCCTCGACTGCAACCCTCGCGTCCGTCAGGACAGAGTACAACGTCACCGTTGGGGCACTCGGAGTCACCAGCCCCGCCGTGCTCGAGGAAGAAGAGCCCGTCGCCGGACCGTCCCGTACAAGACCCAGCGCATCCGCTAGACCTTCCCGCTCGCCGTCGCCGGCGCCTTCCCTCCCCGGCCTCCCCATCGACCAGTTTCACTCTCTCCTTCCTCGCCCCCAGGCGTCTTCGGGCTCCGGCACGTCGACACCGCAGCGCCGGCTCAACCCAAAGAGCTCGAGTAGCTGGAGACGCTGGAACCCACCGACACCGTCCTTCCCCAAGACCAAGTCGAGGGATAACAGCCGAGATCGCAGAGGGTCGCTCGCATCCCAGAGGTTAGACGACACAGCTGTCACGCCACTGCCAGATAACGCGCCCGCTGTTGCGCCGAGTGCCGATCAACCTGAAACCGCACCGGCCGGGGCAGCCTCAGACGCAGCCACGGCACCCATTGATCAGCCCGCAACTCTCCCACACTCCTCTGCATCTCTCAAACCAGCAGATGCCCAAGCTGAGGACACCTCAGCGCCAGCATCAATGAGCAAGAAGCGAACGCAATCGCCAGTAGACTCTGCGGCCGACACGTCGACACCAGAGACTGCACCTCCACCTCCCCCTGCACCCGACGCGCCAGCCCCTAGGCGAGGTTGGATAGGCTCGTGGTGGGGTTCCAGCGAGCCGGCGCCGGCACCAGCACCAGCACCAGCACCAGCACCGCCGAAGGCTGTTGAAGCCCCAGTACTCACGACTGAGCCAGAGGAGCTTCGAGCAGCGTCCGTGCCAGCCAGCCCGGCGTCGCCGCCACCGGTGAACGGATCGGACCGCGCCCCAGCGCCAAAGGCCAAATCCACCCAAGTCGACGGCACAACTGCAAGTGGCAAACGACAAAAACTCTCTTCAAACACGACCCAGGAGCCATCACGGCCACCGTCTGTCGCCGCTGTCGCTGACGCTCCGCCTGAGCCCCCAGCTTCAGCTGTCCCTTCCGCACCCTCAGAAGCTTCCAATGCCTCGCCCAGATCGACCGACGCAGCACTCGTCACGTGCGACGAGCGCACCACGCACAGCGTCGAGACAACAGTCAATGCCGTCGCCGTCGCATCTCAGGCCTCTCAAACCGGATGGGGCTCGTACTTGGTGTCTTTTGTCTACTCAGGCTCGTCCAAGCCATCGCAGGCAACGTCTAAGCCTGCAAGCAAAGCCCCAAGCACCAGGGAACCCAGCACGACGTCTACACAGAACGCCGTTGATCCCACAGACCCAGTGACCGACCAGAAGCCTGTCAATTCAGCGGAGCTCGCCCAGCCAGCACCATCGGCAGAGAAGACGAAGCCAACAGAGCCCTCCGCACAGCTCATTGAGCCACCAACACCGAGGCCCACACCCCAGCCATCCACCGACAACCATGTCGACACGGCAGAGCCTTCGGCTCAACCTCCCACATCATCACCCCCACAGCCAAAACTGGCGACATCGTCCGGGTCCACGAGCTGGCTCCATTATCTTGCATTCCGCGCCAGCCAGAAGAAGATTACAGGATCGACGGTTGGCTCGGAGAGGGATGGGCGGCGCAGCGGGGAGACTGTCCGCGAAGAGGTCATGGACTTGGACGGCGACCCCGACTTCCCTCCGGCAGAGGTTGCGCCAGACACGGCTCCTCAAGCCAAGGCACAGCCGGCCACAGCACAGCCAGCCCAACCAGCCCCAGTGCTCCTCCCGCCAGCTCAACTGACAGCTGCGAAGGACACGAAAGACATAAAGGTCGACACGAAGGCGTCAAATGGCAGTGCAGCTCTGAAATCCTCAAACTCCACTCAACGGCTCACCCACAAGCGATCGCAGAACCTGGCGCCCCAAAAGCAGGTCAGACGCCAGTCCAATGCGTCGTCGTCAGCGAGCATCCCCCCGATGCCCCCGTCTCCACGGGCCTCGGTCAATGGAGCAGCTCATCAGCCTACGAAGTCGAGCGCGTCGTTACCTCCTCCGCCGAAGCCCCCGTCGAGACAGCCGAACCTCGTCATTCCAAGCTTCGCATCAACGTTCGATCGCCCACCGCGGTCGTTCCTGCCCCGATCGCGCAACACTGGATCTGGCGTAGCCGCGTCCACATGGCGCGCACTCGGTGCTGTTAGCAGCTATGTCGTTGGCGACAAGACGGAGCCCCCTGACGAGACGCGCGGAAAGAAGGAAGGGCGCGACATTGGCCAGGATCTCCCTCGCCGAATCGGACTCCTCGGTACAGGAAGCCCAGACGACGGCTGGAAGAATGTGAGGCGTATCGCCGTCATCGGCGTTCACGGCTGGTTCCCGGCGAGGATGCTCAACTCGTAAGTTACTTGTAGCGCACCAGCTGACCTCACAGTGTCATTGGCGAACCCACTGGTACTTCAGTAAAGTTCGCGAACATGATGGGCGAGGCCGTCAAGCAGTTCTTCCAAGAGCACAATGTCGACCAGGATGATATCCGCCTCACCCTCATCCCGCTCGAAGGCGAAGGCACGATTGAGCACCGTGTGGACAAACTATACAAGGCGTACCTGTCCAACCCGGCTTGGATCAACGATGTCCGCCGCGCCGACGCCGTCTTGTTTGCTGCCCACTCACAGGGCTGCATCGTCACAACACACCTCATCTCTCGTATGATCGCGCAAGGCCACATTCGCACGCCTCTGAACAAGGACGCAATTGCCAGATGCGAGTGGGCGTTTGGGCCTATCGCCATTGTGCCTGACGAGGCCTCGCGCAAGGGCCGCAAGCTTGCTGAGCGCCTGTCCGGTGCCGAAGGTGGACGGCAGAAGGTAGCCATGCTCGCCATGTGTGGTGTTCATCTTGGACCACTGTACTCGATCAGCACGTCAAACGTCATCCAGCCATACCTCCAGTGGTTTGAGAACGCGGCTGCACGCGAGCTGTTCGAGTTCCAGGACTCGAACTCGGCCGTGAGCCAAGCGTACCAGCGCGCACTGGCCATGGTCCTCGAAAACGAGGTCAAGATTCTCCTCCTGTCCTCGATCAATGACCAGGTGGTGCCGATTTACGGCGCTTCCTTTTCCACCGCCAACCACCCGAACCTGCTCCGCGCGCTCTTCGTCGATGGTGCATCGTACTCGGCATCCGACTTCATGACCAACCTCATCTGCTTCGCATTCATGCTCCGCAATTCGGGCATTGACGACCAGAGATTGGTGGAGCACTTGTCTGAAGCCACAGCTGGGTCACTCACGGGCGTTGGCCACTCGAGCCCGTACGAGGAACTCGCTTGCTATCGCCTTGCGGTCGACTACTTGTTCTACTCCGGCCCGGCGGGACACCCGCTTCCCCCGCTCGAAATCGAGACGTTCGCAGCGCGTGATGCGCGCAACGACTTCGAGCTCCCATGGATTATGCGCGCAATTGTAGACAGCCCAGAGGTCAAGGATCTCTTCCCTGAGGAGCTCAAAGACCTGCGCGAGAGTATCCTCGCCTGGAAGCCGCAAACCAAGATGCTGCGCGAGATCAAGAAACGCCTCGAGCCTATGGCGGGCAGGCAGCGCCTGCGCCCGCTCGCAACATCCAACTCGTCCACCTCGCTCTCGAGCATGACGGACGCGACCCCCAAGCCTGCAAGCAAAGCCCCACAGAGCCGCTTGTAGGTCACCCACTGTATGTTGACTCCGCGACGGTCGCTCACACTGGTTCAGAAGACCAACCGAATAGGCGCTCTGCTGTATACTACCCAGCATACACCCTCTCTGCATTACTACTGTTGCTCTCTGTCTCTCTCTCTCCCTCACCATTTTGTACGTCGTAGACCTTACATGCACCCGCATTGTGCGTGCAGCAGAAAGTCATGTACAACCCAAGACGGCGCCAGATGTGGCATACATCTATCGTCCACAATCCTACAAGATTACGGGGGGATGAGGGGAAGAGATTGCGCTTAGGCAAACTCGGTGAACTTGCCGGCGCCCTTGTCGCCGAGGGCAGCAACCTGGGCCTGGAGGACCTTCTTGGCGGGCTCGCCGTTGCCGGCGGCCTCGATCTTCTCCTTGAGGGTCTTGATGTCCTCGGGCTCGGCGAGCTCGACGATCGAGTCGACCTCGGCGAGCTGCTTCTCGATGACGGCGGCCGAGGGGGCGGTGCCGGCAGCCTGGAAGTAGTTGGAGGCGGCAATGACGGTGGTGATGGCCTTCTTCCACTTCTTGAGGTTCTTGCGGGCAGCCTCCTTGGCCTTCTTGGCGGCCTCGCGGTCGGCCTTGGACGCCTGGTTGGCGGCCGCCTCAGCCTTCTTGGCCTCCTCCTCCTCCTTGCGCTTCTGCTCGGCCTGCTTCTTGATCTCGGCGGGGGTGAGCTTCTTGGGCGCAGGGACGGCACCGCCCTTCTTCTTGGCGAGACGGGCAGCCTTCTCCTCGTCCTTGATGCGCTTGATACGGGGGTCGTTGGCGAGGACGTTGTCGACGAGGGTACGGAGACGGGTGTTGTCCTCCTTCTTCAGGCGCTGGCGCTCCGACTTGTTCTTCTTCTCCGTGTGGCGCTTCTCGTCACGCGAGTCGGCACCCTCGTTGGCCTCCTTGTCGTGCCACTCGAACGAACGCCACGAGTCAAAGTTGTACCAGAAGTCGTAGAAGCCCTCGACCTCCTTCTTGGGGGCGTCAGGGCCGCCAAACTCGGCAACGGGCTGGATGTTGGAGAAACGACCCTCGCGGGCAAAGATAGGGCCCCAGACCTGGGTGTACTCCTCGGCGGGGACCTTGGCGGGGTTGGGGACCTCGTCCTCGATGTTCCAGTCGACCGAGTCGAACTGGCGACGGCGGTCGTTGTCGGTGAGGGTCTCGTGGGCTGGGGACAGTCAGTACAGCGTACAGCAACGTGGGCGGTTGGCAGCCGCACTCACCCTTCTGAATGCACTTGAAGAAGCCGTCGTCGTGGTCGGCCTTCTTGTCCGGGTGGTGACGGAGAACCTTGCGGCGGTCTGAGGCGTGAGTCAGCTGTGGTGTTCCTCGGACCCGCCTCAGCACTCACGCGCAACACGGATGTGGTCGTCGGTGGCCTTGTAACGGAGGTGGCCGAGACCGAGGATGGCGTAGTGGTCCTGCTTCTTCCACTCCTTAGGGTCGGAGGCAAGCAGCTCCTTGGACTCCTCCTCCTCACCGAGACCGGGGTACTCGATGCCGCCGGCCGAGGCAGCGGCGGCAGCAGCGGCGGCGGCGCGGGCCGACGAGGTGGCCTCGTCGTCCTCGGCGAACGAGATCTGGAGCAGCTCGCGGCGCGCGTACGAGATGTACGACGGGCCGGCGGGGTACACCTGGCGCGCGACGGGCGCCGAGGGCTTGCCGGTGGCGGCGGGCTTGCTGTAGCCGGCGGGGGCGGCCGAGAGGGTGAGCGGGAGGGTGACGATGGACGCCATTTTGTCTATGTCTAGAGGTCTAGGAGTGAGATGCAACAGATGGGCGACCAGCTTGGATCATGGTGCTGCTGCCTACGCTGCCTGCTGCTTGCGGGTCATCACGACTTTTTTGTGAGCGACGATTTTCTCCCGCTTGGGCGCTTGGGCTTGTGGGAGCCACGTGGGATGATGCGGGATCAAATTGTCCAGCGCTCGAGTTCAATGCAAGTCGATCTCGAGCAGCGACAACATCAACTCGTGTGTCGACTGCAAACACCTACAGCACACATTCTCGACACCAAATCACGCTTTAACGCCTGCCTGCGTAGAGCCTCCCCAAAAATTGGAACAGCCTCCTCGCTTCCAACACCCGCGCGCCCAAGTTCCTCGATCGCAAGGCCGAAACGCGCGCGCTCTCCTCGACTCTCTCCTGATCCCTCCATCCCGCCACCATGTCCCAAGCACCCAAGGACCCCCTGACGGCAAGGACGTTGTTGTGAGTCTCCAGCTAACCGATTGTCTGGCACCCCAGCTGACTCATGCGCAGCGTCAAGAACTTGTGAGCTGCATTCCGAGTTGCTATGCGCACCGAGCTGACTGTCAGAAACTTCAACATCACCGGTGCCGACCTGTACGACCTGTTCGGAAAGTACGGCCCGATCCGACAGGTGCGGATGGGCAACTCGACCGAGCTCAAGACAAAGGGCACGGCGTATGTGGTGTACGAGAGCCCGGACGACGCAAAGGAGGCGATCAACCATTTGAACGGTTTCCACCTGATGGAGCGGTACATTGTCGGTGAGTGGGGCGTTAGCACGCAGTCCGAGCGGGTGGCCGTAGTGGTGTAGGCTCTTGGAATGGTATGCTGACGTATGGGTTCTTCTCTGCGCGGTTCTCGTCTCGCCATCGCACGTCTGTTCCCCCACACCCGCCGCCGCGATCACTACACCTACCACCCACAGTCCTCTACCACCAGCCATCCAAGCAGCAGTCGTCGGCGGTTGCCAAGGCCGAGATTCGCGCACGAGAACAGGAGCTGGCGGCGGAGAAGAGGCGGCTGGGTATGGACTAGAGAGTGAGAGCTGTCACAGTAGATCGTCATTGGGCCGTCGTCATTGGGCCGCATGCAGTGTATCAGTAGGTTGGGCGAGGTGATCGAAGCGATGACGGAGGAGGCTGGGTGTTGCTCTTTGGCTGCTCTCCATGGCGCCACAGCGGCTGCGCGCCTCGTGTGGTAGCGTCGAGGGGCAGTTGCAGGAGTCAAGAGTGTGGCGGCACAAGGCGACAGACGACTTGGCCCCCAGGTAGCGGACCACGGTCCCCCGCATGGCGACGGTTCTCTGTACACCGACAGGTCCCATCCTGAGCTGCCAAGCATCGCTTGCTGAAGCCCATGGAGCCAATATTGTGCATGTACAGTGTTGTCGTAGCGTGCAGTTTAGCCAGCAGTTTATCAGTTCAAAGAATCAGAGAGCCGTTCGTTCGAGCGGGGCATTGTCCGCTCGATGCCGATATAGCCGCCCGCAACGTCATCGACGCGATCACAACCTCCGCATCGCGCGCACACGACACAACAGCGGCATGTCCTCCCCTGTGCTCCGCGTAGCCGTAAGCTCGCGCGCAGCGCTGTCCGCTAACCCCAGGTCGTCGGCATCGGCGAGGTCGCGCTCAACACGCATGTGGGTGCTCTTCCCGGCCCGCCACCACTCACGCCGCCAGCTGCCCAACCTCGCGCTCTGCTCGCAGTGGTTCAAGGTCGTCGCGCTCGTCGACGTGAGCGAGAAGGCGCTCGCGCACGCAGGCAAGAAGTTCGCCATCGACCGACTGTACACCTCCCTCGACGTGCTGCTCGCCGAAGCCGACGACGTCGACCTCGTTATGGTCATGAGCGCCAAGTACGTGCCGCGAGGGGGCGGGGCAGCTGACGCCAGCGAGTACCATGTGCAGCATACGACCGCCGCGCTGCGTGCCGGCAAGCACGTGTTTGTCGAGAAGCCCATGGCGCTGAGCCTCGAGGGCGCCGACGAGATCGAGCGCGTGCGCCGCGAGACGGGCAAGGTGGTGTTCGTGGGCTACATGCGGCGGTATGCCGAGGCGTACCTGCGTGTCAAGGCGCTCGTCGAGGCCACGGGGCGGGACAACATCAACTATGGTGCGTTGTGTGTGGCCCTAGGGCTGTTGAAAAGCATGATGACTCACTCCCAGTCCGCGTGCGCGACCTCATCGGCAAGGTATGGTGTGCACTGGGCGAGCTGACGCCCAGAACGAGTACTTTGTGACTCAGAGCGGCGCCTTTCCGCTCAAGTTTACCGGTACGTGGGCCACAAGGCAGCGCTGACGCCAGACGCGCCAGCTGCGGCGGTGGCGGAGCGCCAGGCGCTCTCGGACGCGATGCTGCGCGAGGCGATTGGCGAGCGCGCCGACAACCCGCTCGACCGCGAGTCGTGGGCCCTGCTCACCAGCCTGGCGTCGCACGACATCTCGGCCATGCGCGAGCTGATCGGCATGCCGGACAAGGTCGTGGGTGCGAGCCGCTCCCCCGACAGCCAGTTCATCTGGGTCATGTTCCAGTAGTGCGTAGAGCAAGCAGGAGGAGAAGCAGGCAGGCAACAGACCGACTGACACCACACCCCAGCCCCGGCTTTGTGGCGTACTACGAGGTGCGTGATGTGCGGGGCAAGGCTGACGCCCGCCAGGTCGGAATCGACAACGTCAGGCTCTTTGACGCGCACATCGAGGTGTACACCCGCGACCAGCGCATCAAGGTGACGTACGACACGTGAGTTGGCCGCTGCCGTGGGCGCACGCCTGACATCCCCAGGCCGTACGTCAAGGGGCTGCCGATCACGGCGACCGTGCTGTCCACCAAGCCGAACGGCGACTTCTCGGAGGAGACGCTGCGCCCGACGTACGAGGACGCGTTCACGCTCGAGTACCGCCGGCTGTATGCGGCTGTCGTCGACGGCGCGGCGGTCAAGACGAGCCCGGCGGACTCGCGCGAGGACTTGGTCATCTTCAAGATGATCATGGACGCGTTAGTGTAGCGGTGTGTTAGTGGCGGATATGCATGATTGGAGAATGGCTCTGCAAGCTGTGCCGCTGCCATGCCCCTGCTCGACGCGCTCGCTACAGACATTGTGCATGTTCTTCTACACCCTACGCGCCCACCCGGCCGATCTTCTCCATGCCCTCGGGCAGCACGTACCCGCCCTCCCTGCGCGCCTGGTCAAAGATCTCCATGGTGAGCAGCGTCTCGGAGTGGGGCACGCGGTCGTCCTCGAGCTTGCCGTCGCGGACGTCGCGCGCGACGGCGTCGGCCTCGAGGTGCAGCCCGGTGCCGGCAAAGTCGAGCTCGACACGGTCCTCCTCCCACACGGCCTTGTTGCCGTCCTTGGCGGGCTGGACGAGGCGGTGCACCGTGAACCGCGCGATGCGGTACAGCCCGTCGTGGATGACAACCTCGCCCTTGCTGCCGACGATGGTGGCCCACGCGTCGCGCGGCGCGCGCGCGTTCCAGCTCATGCTGCACGTCGCGCGCGCGTCAAGCGACGGGTAGTCGAGCACCAGCGTCGTCGCCAGGTCGGACCCCATGCGCGTCTTGCTCATCGCCGTCGTGACTACCGGCTTGGCGTCCCGGTTCGCCGGGTTGTCCTGCAGCGCCACGCGCGCAGGCACCATGCAGTACGCGCCGACGTCGAGCAGCGGGCCGCCAGCGGCCTCGTAGCTCACCACGCGGTGGTCGTCGGGAAGCACTGCGGTCGGCGTCAGCTACGGCGCCACCCCCACGCACGCGCTACCCACCGTTGTAGTTCTCGACAAAGAACGACGAGCGCACGTCGCGGATGTCGCCGATCACCTTCTCCTCATGCAGCAGGCGGTGCAGCTCCTTGACGGCGGGCTGGAAGCGGGTCCAGAGGGCTGGGGGTGGGGTCAGTGGCCGCAGAACGACGCCGGTGACGCCTCGGTGGGGCCGGGGGCGCGTGCCACCACTCACCCTCCATCAGGAAGAGGTTCTTCTTCTTGGCGAGCGCACACAGATCGGCCCACTCGGCGGCGTTGAGAACGGCCGGCTTCTCGACCAGCACGTGCTTGCCGGCGTTGAGTGCGGCGGTCACGTCGTCGTGGTGCTGCTGGTGCAGGGTGCCGATGTAGACGATCTTGACGTTCTGCGCGGGTGTCAGCGTTGTACCGGTGTCCCTCCGTCGCTCCCTTCGCCGCTCCCTCAGAACCTCCCTCCCTCCCTCTCTGCGTCCACTCACCGGGTCCGCGAACAGCTCGGCGTACGACACGGCCTTGGGCGGCTCGGTCACGTACCCGGCCTGCTGGGCCGTGCCGCCGCGCGGGAGGTTGGCGTCGATGAACTGCTGTCCGCGCGTCGTGTCCTTCGAGCCGACGGCGACGACGGCGTGCAGCACGTCGGTCACCTCGGGGCGGGGGAGCGCGAGGTCGCGCGCGAACGTCGACGAGATACCGCCGGCGCCGAGGATTCTGCGGGGGTGTTAGGTGGGGCGGGCACTGCCAGTCCACGGGCGCGGGCGACAACAACATGCCGCCCGCCCCCCCCATCACTCACCCCCAGTTTGCGATGTACGGAGCAGTCATGGTCAGTCGATGGGCGATGCAGCAGCAGCAACAACAGGGCAGGCTTGGCTTGATAACTCGTATTTTCTGGGGCAACAGAGGACGCAGGCAGACCCCGCCGAGTGCCTCCACTCACTTTCTCGGGGCCGGACCGAGATTCCGCTTTGGAGCGGACCAATGTCCGCCGCGGAGAGATCTCGGCGCGCAGTCGTCCGCGGCAGAGGCAGTGGCAGATGCAGAGGGCGGGTAGAAAGAAGAGCTTGTGCGCTGAGCGGTGCGAGTGGGTGGGATGGGGCAGGCAGTAGCAGCGGATGGACGTTGATGCGATTCGATGCAAGCTTAGGCCTGCCTGCATGGTGCCCCCCTTTCCCCCCCCCGCGCCCCCCCCAGCGCGCGATAAGACAGTGGCGGCGATAGCACGACGACGTAGTGCGTGGGTGAAACCGCGCCAGCATGCCTCAACTCGGTCACTGCAGTCAATAGCAGCCCAGCGCACAGCCACCGATGCGCGATGCACGCGATGTACGGGGAGCGCGGAGCGCTGGTGATCACCCCGGCGACCGTATCTACTGTGCGGGCAGCAGCAAAGGACCTCGCGCGCGCGGTCCGCTCCGCCACGACGAGCACCCCTCGCCACACGACCCATCAAAGCGATCAAGCGAAGCATCAATCAACGCACTAGCCGTCGACACCGACGTCATAGTGTGCTGGAACAGGAATGGCAGCTTCACCATGCGCACGCTCGCCTGCCCAACGCAGTGCGCAGCGCGCAGCACAGTACCCCAGTACCCCAGCACGCCTGCACATCGGTGTGCCGCCGCCAGCACGCTGATGGCGTAGGCTCGCCACAACGGGCGGTCGAGCCGGAGGCGAGGCGACACATGCGACGCCTGTGCCCCTCGGGGTCGACCCCGCTCGCTCGCTGGCACACCGGCGCAGTGGCGACAGCCATGTTGTCGTACCATCGTGCCCGCCCTGCGCCAGCTGAGATGTCATGTCCACCACTCGTCATGCTCGTCATCTCGTCACTGGGCGTTTAAATCGCGCGCGCTAGCTTAAAAACCGCTCGTGCTAGCTCTGCATCTCGTCACTGCCCAAGCACTCAAATACAAGTAAACAAGCCTCTCTCGCCACTACCACTCCCAACACCACCACCACCACCACCACCACCACCACCACCACACGAGGCTACCATGCTCCAGCTCGACCGCAAGCCGTCCCGCTCAAACTCGACCTCGTCGGCCTCGTCGGCCTCCTCATCGGCCTCCCGCTCCGCCGACGACATCTACGACCGCCTCCTGTGCCCGCGCACCGGCCCGCACACGGGCTTCCTGCTCTGGTCGGCCGGCAACCTCCGCGTCGGCGACCGCGACCTCACCCTGCCGCACGCCGAAGTCGCCGAGCTTGCCATCTCGCTGCATGGCGACGATCGCGTACGTGATGCGACACACCGTCACCACGCCATTCAGCTGACGTGACCGCCAGTTTGAGCTCCTCGACATCATCTACCTCGACACCGAGGGCGACGAGTGGAAGGCGTCCTACCGCCTCAACTCGCTGCCCGCGACGCCAGCGTCCACGCCGACTTCGACAGGTGGCTCATTTGCATAGTCCCATTAGTTGCCAGCACGCATGTAGTTAGCTGCATGACTGGATGCCAAAGCCTCACACGTTCCCATATTACCTGCATCTTCTGGCTTCTCGCCAATGTTAGCCATACTAATATGCTACGCCGCCCAGCCCCTCGCCCCAGCCTACACCAACACTCGGCGCAGCTCACTCGGGTGCACCTCCACCCCTGTGATCGGGCACCTGCCCTTGCCCGCCTCGCCCTGCTCGCCCTCGCCGGAAATCGCATCCCATCCGCAGCGGTAGCAGACGACCCAGCCGCTGGGCAGGATGGCAGGGTTCGCCCACTTGCCCTTGCAGATGGGACAATGGCCAAAGCCATTAACGTCGATGGTGTACGCCTGCTGCTGGGGGTGGTTCTCAAATGACGTCTCAGCGCCCGGCGGCGGTGTCGACGGCGGGGTGAGCAAGCCCGACTCTGGTGCAATGGGAAGCGGGCGTGGTGGGCGAACATGCGTGTGCAGCGAAGACGTCGTTGCCGTCGTTGGAAGCGAGCGCGGCGAGTTGGGCGAGTACCACCACTGCGCAAACTTGAGCGCGAGGAGGAGTGGCGGGAGTAGTGGCGGGAGCTTGGAGAGCCACGTCTGGTTGGGGGATTCCTAACACGTCAGCCGGCATCATTCCGTCAAACCCACCTCGTCCTGGACAGCTCGCTCAATCTTGACCCGGAGCAGCTTGTGCCACGGGCGGAAGTAGTCCGTTTGGTTGAACAAGTACGCCACGTCGTACGCGAGCAGCGTCGTCTCAAAGCCCGTCACGATCCAGGGGTAGATCTTGATAAAGGCTTTCTGGGCCTGGCGCAGTGTCAGCTGGCTCCCACACCGCTCCCACACCGCTCCCGCAATCAACACTTACCGTGGTCAGCGGTGGGCCCTGGTCGGCAAGCGCCAGCTCGGGGTCGTTCTGCGTCGACCAGCGGTCGTATGCGTCGTCGGCACGCGCACGGACGTACGGCAGGCCGACGAGGACGAGGAGCATGCCCCATCGCTGGCGGTTGCTGAGGCGTGGCCTCGTCGCCGCCTGGATGGACGCAAGGCGCGGCGTCGGGATATGCGTCGGGGTCAAGCGGAGCCCGTAGAAGTGTTCTGACAGGGATGCGTCTGTTGGTCTGTCAGCGCCGGCGGCCGCCGGCTAGTGGTGCACCATCACGCACCATGCTTCCATAGGTGGTGCCGCTCAATCAAGAGTAGCACGAGGGCGAACGCCTCCTCGTGCCGGTTTACCACGCGCAGAAAGTAGCGCGGGTAGTGTTGCGCAAGGTACTGTCTGTCAGCAGTGTCGCCGCCGACTGCACCGGCGTACCGTCAGGACATAGCGGAACACGGGGTGGAGGACGAGGCGGAGCTGCTCTTGCGGGATGAGCTCGACGAGGTGTGGGCGGAGGTACGAGTTTGAGGGGCCCGCCTCTGGGAACACTGGACGCGAGGCCATGATGCGTGGTGTGAGAGAGACTGTTGATGGCGGCAAAGGTGGTTCTTGTCGTCCTCGGGTGTCGGTCGCTCCGGGTTCAAGTCGCGGGCGGTTAGCCGGTGGTGCGTGCAGTGTCCGTGTGTCGCTTACATCAAGAGCAAACCACTACTTTCCCACGGTGGCACCCTCGGCCAGGCGTCATTTGTTGGGTTTTGTTGGTGCGGAGTGCAAAGCCGAGTCGGCATCTGCTGCAGCTGCTGCTGCTACACAGCCGCTGGTTGCAGGACTTTGTTGCTCTCCTTTGTTCGTCTTGTCCAACAGTCGCAAAGCGCAAACGCTCACAGCCAGACGGACAGACGACGCACACGCCGCCGCCGCCAACTCAGCCGCCCCACTCGGACCCACCACTCATCACCCTTAGTCGTCCTTGTGCATAGACTCGGCGCCCCGACGACCTTGACACACACCTCACCTTTCCCCACTCCCTCGCCTCTACACAACACACACCACACACCATGTCCCCGCACCCCGTCACCACCAAGACGTACGCCTCGCGCGCGGCGTCGCACCCCAACCCCACCGCCCGCCGCGTCCTCGAGACGATGGAGCGCAAAAAGACAAACCTCTGCGTGTCGGTCGACGTGACCAAGTCGGCCGAGATCCTCGATATTGTCCGCCAGGTCGCGCCCTACGTCTGCATGGTCAAGGTAAGCCATCTGCTACGCAACATGTAACGCAACATACTCACGTCAATTAGACCCACATCGACATTGTCGAGGACTTCACCATCGACCTCGCCAACGAGCTCAAGCGCCTTGCCGACGAGCTCGACTTTGTCATTTTCGAGGACCGCAAGTTTGCCGACATTGGTGAGGATTACGAGGGGGCAGCACTGGTCGCTGCGGCGGCGGTGGCGGCGGCGGCGGCGGCGGCGGAGGCGAGATGACAACGCCGCCATCAGTGCTGCCACCGATCCTTTGTCACCCGTGCTGACGCCACACTCTACGTTTCGCCCGAACTCGACCTTGCCCGAACTCTACTTCGTCCGAATAGGCAACACGGTCGAGCTTCAGTACAGCGCCGGTGTGCACAAGATCGCCTCGTGGTCTCACCTCACCAACGCCCACGTCGTCCCCGGCCCCGGCATCATCACCGGCCTCGGAGCTGTTGGCAAGCCGCTCGGCAATGCCCTCATCCTGCTCGCCGAGATGAGCTCGGCCGGCAACCTCGCCAGCGGCGAGTACACCGAAAAGGCGGTCCAGATGGCCCGTGAGGCTGGTCTCGACTGGGTCGTCGGCTTTATCGCCATGCACCGTGTCGACAAGGCCGACGACCCCGACTTCCTCGTCATCACCCCCGGTGTCGGTCTCGACGTCAAGGGCGACGGCCGTGGCCAGCAGTACCGCACTCCCCACGAGGTCGTGTACGACTCGGGCTGCGATGTCATCATCGTTGGCCGCGGCATCTACAAGAACAAGGATGCCGTCGCCTCCGAGGCCAAGAGGTATCAGGAGGCCGGATGGAAGGCCTACGAGGAGCGCCTGCAGCGCACTGCTTAGAGTTAGATGTTTCGTTTCTTGGTGCCATTTAGAGAGCATGCAGTAATTGGCTGCATATCGTGTGTCATTGATAGTGTTCATGGGGTTCACAGTGTAGTGTTACATGTATCTGATGCGGTGTGTGTGTGTGAGGTTGCTCACAAGTACTTGTTTGCGCCTCATCTAGTCCGAGTCAATCTCAATCACGTCGTCGCCGCTGTCATACGTCTCGTCGCCCCAGAAGTCATCCTCGTCCAACATTGTAGCGTCAATGACATCGTTCCGGGCAACCTCGGCATCCGCTGCAGGATTGCGTGCGGGGGCTGCTGGCGCCGGTGCCGGTGAAGATTCCGCCGCGCGCTTACGTCCGGAGAGGGTGTTCCCCGATCCAAGGTTTGCCCACGGGTCAGGCTTCTCTTCAGCCTTGGGGGTCTCGTCCGCGTCGGGCGTCGCCGGTGAAGGAGCAAAGTTGGGCTGCGCGCCGCGGCGAAGGGAGTTGCCGGCACCTTGGAACGATGTCGGGGGCGCAGGGGCTCCCTCCTCCTTCTTCTTGGGTGCTTTTGCGGGGTCGAATGGAATGTACTTGTAGCCAAAGAAGAACTTGCCGGCGGGAAGAACAAGCGCGGTGGGTACCTTGCGGTCGTCGTTGAGTGAATCAGGGGTGATGATGCGGGGTCCACTACAGGTCAGCGAACAAGCCAAAGGCGCCGAGACTCACGTGTGACGGTTAATCTTGCTGCTAGCATCGACCTCCTCGATCTTCCTGGCCAGTCCCTTGCCCTTAACGCGCTTGCCACTGAGGCTCTGTCCAACACCAGTGAAGCTCTCCAGAGGAACCTCTCCTGAGCCCTGGGTGTGCGTTGACAGCGAAGAGACAGGGCGAGAGGGGTCAGCCGAGGTAGTACCGCCAAGGTCAATCTTGAGCTTGTCGGCCATCGTTGGGATAGGCGCAGGCGCCTTGCGAGGTGGCTCGACATAGCCCTTGGGAGGCGCGAAATCGACCTCTAGGTCGGTGTCAATGATCGAAATACCTGGACCCTCTGGGTAAGTCTCCATGATGAGGAACTCGAAAGTCAAAGAGTTGTAGGTGATCTCGATGATGTCACCCTTTGTGAGGACGGAGTAGGCCCGCAGAGCTGACTCGAGGCTGAAGGGGTCAGCATTCTTGTGCATTGGGGCTGTCACAACACGCACACAGCTTTGGCGTCTGCGACCTCGAGGAAGTCCACAGACTGCGCCTGAATCTTGACCATCTTGCCCTTAGGAAGAGTAGCACCGGTCAGACGGACAGGGTCGCCCTCGTTGAGATTGAGAGTCTTCATCATCTGAGTGTGTCAGTGGGCCTCTCGCTGGGGCCGCCAGGCAACTCACCCAGGCCGGAAGGTGAACAATGCCTTCTTCTGCGATGAACTCGAGAACACCAGCGTGCGTCTGGTTGACGGTAGGGTTGCGGGGGTTCCGGAGCTGGAACGTCCAAGGCCCGTCAATGTCGAGCGAGGCTGGTGGGTCAGCTGAGCTCGACTGCACACTTCGGACAAGCTCGACTCACTGAGCTTTGCGAGCGCCGAAGGAGGCATAATGACTACGTTGTGTAAGTATCAAGCATACTGTCTTGGTTGAAACGCACTCTTGCCTCCATACATCAGCTGCGGGCGCTCGTGTCCGTGGGTCATGGTCGCCACTGAGAACGCCTTGAAGTAGTCATCATAAGCTCTGGGAACTGTTAGCTGCGCCTTGCATGTGAGTCAGGCAGCTCACCTGGCAGGGACAGAACGAGCAAAGCGGCCAGCACCCATTAACTGGGCGAGGAGGCCGGTCGGCCCTGCCGTGGGGGCCGGGTAGTCGAGACCATCTGCAGCAGCGTCAGCAAGGGTGTGGTGCGTAACGGTGCCGCGACAGCTCGGCTGCGGCGGCAGAGTTCGCGCTCGTCGCATAGCTGAGCTTGTACCTACCGTCGTCGTCGTATCCGTGATTCATTATGCTGGTATGTTGCAGTGTCTAGGCGGGTTGATGGAAGAATGGAGGAAGAAAACATGGAATCCAGACGAAGCCGCGCAACCGTTGTTCATCTCAGCAGCGCGGCGGAGGTTGTTGCGTCACCGAGTCTCGCGTGGCAGGACCTCCACTTTGGAGGTCCACTTGACGGAACCAAATCGCAACACTGTGGCGACTGCTGTGTGGGGTGTGGTGGTGTGTTGGTGGTGTCGGCGGGGCCCACAATGATGTTGTCGAGATCGGCGGTGGCGAGCAGCGGTGTCAGACCGAAGTTGTGTTGTGTCCAGCTGGCAGAGGGGATGAACGAGGCCCAAGAAAGCTTGACATTCTGGCAAGTCTGCATTGCTCACTCATTACCAATTGCCACCCGCCCAAGCCGATCCCACTGCGCGCTGCGTGTCTGTTGTGCTTGTTTGCGTCCTGCATGCCCTGCTCGCTCTGCACTGCGCACACCCGGATCGACTGCACCACCGTGCTGCCCACGGAGTGATACAATCTCGACTCTTGTACCCTTCTTCCGCGCGTTTTCACTTTTGTCTTCCTCGCCTTCCTCTCGCCCTCATACACGAAAGAGAGGATAGAGCGCAGACGGCACCCGACTCGACTCGCGCGTGCACGCTGGTCGCAGACAACCCATCTGCCTTCCCTCCCATTTCCCCCTCCCCACCCACTGGCTGCCGACCATTTAAGCGGGGTTCCAACCGCTCGGCCTCTTCCTCAACTCTTCCCTCCTCAGTCGCTCTCTTCCTCACCGCCAACTCGAGAGCGGCACACACCCTCTCCACCCTTGACTACTGCTGCCTCTACTGGGCCTCTACAACCCCCGCTAGCTGCCCTCATTCCAATAACCCAACCCCGGTTAGCTTGCCCTCGTGCCAGTCTCACACCATGCCGTCACCACTTGAGGACCTTCACGAGGTCCGCCTCCATGGCCTCAACAAGAGCAGTGAGTCTTGACCCTCTGATCTATCAAGCTCACCAAAGTCACGACCGATGCTCTCGGCGAGTTCCTCGGCAAGGGAGGTGAGTGTCCACCACGCGCCTGTCTTCCTCGAGCCCTGACCTTAGCAGTCCTTGTCCGCGGGATCATCCTGCACCCTCAGTACGGCACAGGCTTCCAGTGGGCTCAGACCTGGGTCGAGTCAGAGGCCGAAGTGGCCAGTCTCCTTGGCCTTCGCGAGTCTCTCGCCACCAACGGCATGTAAGTGGTCAGGTGATCGCTTAGTACTAATGCTTTCCTAGCACAATCTCTCGCTTCAAGGTCCCCGACAGGAAGCCCAGCATTACGCCTCCACACACCTCATGGGATGCCCTTAGCGAGCTGCCCAAGGCTTCCCGGTCGCAGCCTGCCCCCAGCCTTCTCGGCGGCCTGCGCACTTCGTTCGAGGAGCAGCACGACCCGCGTTACCCTCACGCCCCACTCCCCAGGAACCTTTACGTTCTCAACCTTCCCATCGAGCTTACTCAGTGAGCTGCACAACCGTCTCCTGGTTCGTAACTGACTCCCAGGGCCGAATTCAAGGAGCTCTTTATGTCGTTCGGGTCTGTGGAGCACTCTATTCTTCTCTCACAGCTCGATGGCATGGGACGCCGCAGGCGAGTGCACTAATCTGGCCAACCTCTGCTGACAGCTAGGGGCTTCGTTCTCATGTCTTCACACCGCGAGGCTATCGATGTCATTCACCAGATGCATGGCAAGTGGATCGAGTGAGTTGCCACACCAGGTGACCGAGCTGACGGCAGGGGAATGAAGCTTGACGTCTCGTGGGCGCTTGTCCAGCGCGAGGCCAAGAACATGCCTCAGAGTGAGCTCAAAGCAACACCTTAGCTGACTCTAGACACTCTTCCCAACCGTGTAATTCACCCTCCCACGTCGCCGCAGCGCTCCCGTGAGCCCCAGATGGAATCCTCTGTCATTGTTGAAAACCTTGTGAGCCACACACCCACCACACAGCGCCACAGCATGGCTGACCAACAAGGACGCGAAGTTCTTCCCCGACACCGAGACGGTGGCTTCAATCTTCCAGCCGTTTGGACCGATTGCTCGTGTGATTCGGATCTCTGAGGCCCCTCTGAGCGTGGCTATCCAGTTTGAGCACGCCATCTCTGCGGTGGCTCTGATCAGCGCCAATGGTCTTCAGCTGGGGGACCGTGTCCTCCAAACTCGTCCACTCCACTCGGAGATGCCCACGAGCTTCAACCCCTTCTCCGACTTTGGCCATGAAAGCAAGGGTAGGCCAGTGGCCGGCCGCCTGTCGCCTCTCCCGCCTCGCCACATTCGCCTCAATGCGGACTCGCAGCCATTCATTCCCACCCCCAAGCCGGCTGCTGCCGAGGTGATCAAGTCGACCTTCTCCTCGATGCTCGCCACCATGCAGAAGAGTTCGAGTAGCAACTTCTCTTCGAGCGATGTTGAGCGCAACTCCCAGTCTTCGAGCCCCCATTCGGCGCGTACCGGCAGCTACGGTGCCCCTGCGGTCCTCAAGCCTTGAGCAACATGCCGCTCGGGTAACTGACGGGTCCGATTGATCAAACACGAGTCAACAGTCGGGCTGTCGGTCGAGCTCACAGCCGTTCGTTTTTGCCAGATACTCACCTCTCTCACATGACGAGTGTGAACATTTCCCCCAACCCTCCTGCTCCTTTTCTCGCGTTACCCGTTTTCGTGCCCATGATTGAACGTTCGACTTTCCGTCCTCCTTCGGCCTTTCGATTAGTCACAGCCTCTGCCATCCTAGCCACTGCGTGCGTGCTTCGGCGACGCATCCACATGTGCATGATTGCAGTGAAGCCCTATGCATCCAAACCCCGTACACGTACAAAACATTAGCGGCCGAACTGGGAGAGTTAGCATTGGTGTGGCAAGCGACATGACTCACAATCAGCTCTGCGGCGCGGCCTAAAATACTCGTGGGCTGCTCAGGCTCCTCCCAAGCATAGTCATCTTTCTGGACAGCCTGTTTTGGCTTTGAGCGGATGATGTTTGTGCTCTTGATCTCAAACGGCGTGCCGGGGCCGGCCTGGGTGTTGCCGACAGGGGTGGGGGCGACGCCGTTGACGAGGGTCAGGCCCTGCGTGCTGCCTGGTCCTGCGACCTTGAACGCGAGCATCCAGCGGCCGCTGACAATCTCACCGTGACGGCGGAGGGCGTAGGAGGCGTACAGGGGGTCGGTGTACTGGACCGTCCACCAATTTGATCCTTCTGGTCCAGGGACGTACGAGACGACGGGGCCAATGTTCTCGAGGTACGGCCGGAGCGAGGAGAGGTGCTCGACGGGCGGGCCAAAGATGTGCAGCGTGGTCGTGTCGGCGCTGGCCTCGAGCGTCGCGGGCAGTGGCAGTGCCGGCTGGGTGGTAGCCGCTGGTGGGGCGATGGGGCGGCTCGACGACGCCGCGTCGTCGTACAGCGACGAGGTGGGGATGCCGTCCTCGTCCATCGGGCTGGGCGCCGGAGGGCGTGCTGAGCGGCTTAACGCGAGACTCTGGCGGGGGGAGCTAGTGCTGAGGTTAAGTTAGAACCATCACTGGGCCTGGGCGTGTTGCACTGCGCGGCGTACCTCTCGTTGAGCGACCCGCCCGTGAAGCGCTGCTGCGGCGAGCGCTTGATCACCGGCGGCGAGGCGGCGCCAGTCGGGGATCCCTGGGTGGGGCGTCAGCTGCGTTCGAAGGGCGGCACGCCGGCCCGGGTACGCACGAGGGCCACCTTGCCTGCTGGGCTCTGGGCGAAGGAGGGGAGAAACTTTGGGCCGTCGGCGGCGGACGGGTCTGGGTCGTCGGACACAAAGCGCTGGCGCGACGACGACATGGACGCGCGCGCCGGCGTCGAGAAGGCGCCCGATCTTGCGGGTGTTGACGGCTGCGTCCACCAGTCGGACATGGTGTTTGAGGGGACGAGACAATGTTGTCGAAATCAACAAGTGGGGTCTGACCTTGTTGTTCGGCGCCATGGCGGTCGTGTGTGGTGCGGTGTGGTGGGATCGCGGGGGAGTAATGCCACCTAATTGTTTGGACCTCGGCCGCGGCCAGGCCCCGGTCAAGTCATTACGGCGCCTCCACCGGCCGGCGGCCTCAGACTTGTCCTCGTGACTGCAGCTCCTCGTTTGGAGCAGCAGCAGCAGCAACCTGCATACGCCTGAACCCTTGCACTACTGCTACATCAACATTGCTCTCAATCTCATCGTGCAGCATCGCCGGCAATGCCATCGCTCGTAGACCTCCCGCGCGAGGTCATTCGCGCAATCGCACTCCACATCTACGACCCGCTCGAACTCACACAACAGGACAGGCTCAGTAAGTGGATGTGGCATTGTTTTGCAGCGGCAGCGCACTAAGGCTTGGCAGCATGGGGCATCTTTTCGACCGTCGACATGCACGAGGAGCGGCAAGACGCCCTCTTCTCGCTCATCGCACTCGGCGACACCTGCCGCAAGGTCCGGCGCGAGGTGCGCGTCATCCTCTTCCGCTGTATCCGCATCCCCACCGTCTGGCATGCGTACGAGGCGGCAAAGTACGACTGGGCTCCATTCGTCAGGTGCGTGCGCCCGGCATTCCGGTTATCGGACATGGCCATCCTACAAACAAGCCGGCAAGCCGCGCGTACTGACACCACGCAGGAGTATCATTATCGACCTCACAATGTTTGACCTGGACGAGGTGCCAAGGAATGAGCGCAGGCCGCGCTCATGCTGGCATGAGAGCGCTCTGCTGTCACGCATGCTCAACGCCCTGCCATGTCTGCAGCACATCTCATTCTTCGCCGACGCAAGCGACGACTCGACGCTGTCGCTCCTGTTCGCGTCGATCATCGACCACCCCTCACACCACGCACGCCCGGACCCAGACGACGAGGCGCACGAGAGGCAGCCCATCTCGACGAGGCTCAAGTCGTTTGGGTGGCGCCAGCGCGCTGCCCCGCCCAGTGGCTTCCGCACGTTCTCGCAGACGTCGACATTCGTGTCGACAATGCACGTCCTGCGGCACGCGCACAACCTGTCGTTCCTGGTGCTCGACGCCGACATGGACGAGATGGGCTCGAGCGATATCCTGTCGGCCGTGCGCGAGCTGGCGTTACGCGAGGCGCCGCTCGGGCAGGAGCCTGCAAAGGTCAGCCTCATGCTCTGTGGACCCATTGCTGGCTGGGAAGACGGATTCCTCGACCAGCTCGTGGACACGTTCAAAGACATCCGGGAGCTGTTCCTTGACCGACCGCTGAAGAAGTTGATCCGGGCGGTGGCCGATGAGAATGAGTTTGTGAGTGGGAGACTGTCAGTGCGCAACTGACGCCCAGGTCAATGTGCTCGCACCCTTGCAGGCACTGCCATACCTGCAGCTGGTCCAGGTCGGGTCGTACACGTTCAGCCTGGAAACACAACGAGACATTGCGCTTAAGCTGGCGTACATGTGCCCTTCGCTCGTGGTCATTGGCCTGCTTGGGTCAGAAGGCGACACAACCTGGTGGGGCGCGTGGCGCGGTGCTGGAGAGGCCGTGTACATTCGTCCGATGGGTGACGGCCATCTATTCTTGCTCGAGGACTGCGCGCGGGCGTCACGTCGGCCGTCGCTCGCAGGGATCGAGGAGCTCATTTCCAGATCACGGCGACCATCGTTCCAAAGCGATGGTGGCGGCATGGTGCGGTCACGACGCTCGTCCATCGGCGGAACAGACGAGGGTTCTCGTTCCCGGCGTTCGTCGTTTGGATCGATGGTCACCGACGACGACCCTGTTAGGGTAAAGCGGTCCTTCCTCGCATCGATTGACGACAAGCTTCGGCCGTTGTCAGCTATCGACCCTGGAAAGGTGTGTACACTTGCTTTGTTGCGCTGACGCTCGCAGTCGAGCCCGAGACCAAGTCCCCGACGAACACCGATCTCGCCCCATCACGTGTAGCAATATAGGATGCATCATGGTCACCAAAAATCAAGTACCGAGCGAGTAGACAATGTACAGGGTCCAGCCAGTGACAATCATGGCCGACAGCTGGGTGAGGACTGCGCGCCTGGTCCAGCGCGAGACACGCCAGCCCGGGTAGTCGATGTCCTTCTCAATGGCCTCCTTGCGGATGGCGACACGAACCTTTTCGGGCTTGCGAAGCGAGTGGCCGAGCCACCTGCCGTCGAGGTAGTCGTAGAAGGGACCGAGGAGGGTCTCGATCGACTTGATAGCGATGAGGAAGTAGATGACGTTGTTGTACCCCTGGTTCTTTGTGCGGTCCTGGATGGCGCCGGCTGCGACTTCGAGGATGAGGGTGTTGCAGTTTTGCTGCGGGTGTCAGGGGTGTGCTGACGGCGCTGATTCCACTTACGAAGGACTTCCACACGCCAAACGCGGTGCCAATGAGGCGGTCGTTACCAACCAGAACAGGGATGGAGGCGAGGAAGGTGACGGCGTTTGTGGAGAGGGCAAAGGACGAGATGATGATGGGGACGAGGGGGTGGACCTTTGTGAGGCCGATGAGGGCGAAGACGATGACGTAGAGCGCGCCGGTGAAGGAGACTGGGGGTGAGTGGGGGTCTTGTGCTGCGACTTACTGAAGACGACACGCCAGCCGACGCGGTCGAAGAAGAGGCCGGCGAGCGGGGTGAGCACGATGGGGACGACGGGCTGGATGGACGAGTTGTAGCCGGCGGCCAGCGTCTTTGTGCCGCGCGTCTTGACCTGGATGTCGGAGAGGTTGGACGTGTAGACGGAGACTGCGGCGTTCTGGAACAGCTGGGTGGAGCAGAGGATCCAGAAGAACTTGGGGCTGGGGTGGGTGTGAGCGGGCGAAACTCTGGCTTTCAGTGCCACTTGCACTCACAGCTGGCCGAGCATGTTGAACTTTACGCGGCGCTTCAAGAACGCGCCCTCCTTGGCGCGCGCGTCCTTGCCCAGCACGGGGCGGTACTCCTTGGGGACGTGGCGCTCAAACCACCAGTATACGATGAGCATGACCATGTTGAAGCCGCAGACCATGGCGGGGATCCATAGCGCCCAGCCCCAGAAGTCGCCGATGTTGGAGAGCGGGACCGCCGTTGTGCGCGTGATCACCGACACGATGCGGTTCCACGCAATGTCGAGGCCGTACACGAACGCGAGCGTCGAGCCGGCAAACCAGTGCGAGTAGAGCTTGTTCTGGCACGCGCCGATGATCGTGCTCCCGAAGCCCATGATGATGTGTCCGCCGACCAGGAGGCCATAGTGGTTGCTGTGGGCTGACTGGGCGGGGGTTTAGCATGGCCACCACACCACCGCCACACCGCACTCACAATACCCGACACGACCGCACCGACACAGATAAACACACACGAGATCATCGCGGCGTACGTCGCGCCCCAGTAGTCCATGCCGATGCCGCCGATGATGGGCAGGATCGAGTTGACGAGCGCGTTGGCGGACGCCACGGCGCCGAACTGCGCATTGGTGATCTTGAGCTCCTGCCGGATTCGCGTCTTGAGCGGGCCGAGCACGTTGTCGGCGTACGACGCGCCCGTGTTGAAGAAGACAATGAGCAGGAACGCGATGATGCGCAGCCGCCACGGGATGTCGGAACGGTCCGACACGTCGGGGATGACTGCGCCGCCGTCGAGCGACTCGTTGTCGCCGGCCAGCCCGGTACCCTTGAGCACGGCCGGGTTCTCGCCCACGACGGGGGGCTCGCCGGCGGCCTTCTCGTCGTCGGTGGAGAACTTGCGACCGTCGTCCGAGCCGGACGGCGTCGGCCCCTCCCACTCTGTCGCGGGCGTCGGCGTCACTGGTGTTGTTGTTGCTGGTGCCGGAGCTGCCATGGTACTGTTACTGGGGATCGCTCTACCCCGCCGGCCCACCCCCCCCGGCTTTTATCCCGCTCGCCTCATGTGATCATGCACATGCAGTCCACTCCGCCCGCACATTGTGCGCAGCTGCAGAAAAAAAAAATGCAACAGCGCTAGACGGGTTGCCATCAGGGCGCGGTTTCACACCCCAACAGTGCGCCATATCTGATAAGCCCGCGTCGGCCGACGTCGCGGCTGCCAATGACGCCAGTGCCACGAGCGTGCCAAGCCGTCGTTGTCGGCGCTGCGCGGAGCCAGGGCCGAGGGGAGGGGATGCATGCTGCTACGGTACTCAGGTCGGTGTTTAGCGTGCTTCTGCGTGCGTGGTGAGTGATATGCGAGCTGGTGCCTGCCGCCTTCAGCCGCGCCGACCACCGAGGTCCACACTACCGGTCCGCGGTGCCGTGTGTGCACGCACGTCCCCGCCGAGCGGCTTGGCATGAGCACGAATGTCCGCGTCTAAGCGAAGGTTTGAGTCGCGGGGGAGGCAGCAACACACACGCTACGCAGCGGCTCGGTCAATTCAGGAGCAAGGTGTGCGGACGGCCAGTCAGGAGGCGCGCGCCGAGCGAGCGAGCCCTGCCCACGTGCGGCGGCGTGCACTGCTGCACTGCTGCGATGGGCATGTGCCGCACGCGGTGGAGGTGCCGTCGCTTGCTCGGTCGCTCGGCGCAGCGCGATATCGGGTGCGTTGGCCGACGAGCGAGACGAGCAGTTGTCAATGGGAGGGCGGGGTTGCGCCGGGGTCATCCAGCACACCGGGTGCGGACCTGCTCGCTGCCCGCCTATATGCTCGCCTCTTCCCCCGCCTCTTCCACAGCCTCTTCGCTCGGCCCCGAAGCACACAGCGCGCCACGTACAGCAGCTGACTGTGCGCCACTTGGAATAGATCGTCTGCAACGCCGTTCGGGCGGCCCGGCCGCGATGCGCACAGTCAGCCCCGGTGACAGCATCCCACGAGACACGCCACGAGATCCCGCCCGGCGCGCTCTCCAACACCGCTGCACCCATTGGGCCCAGGCGCTCTTGGCACGCCCGCATCCCGTCCTGTGATATGATACTAGTCGCGACTCCGAACTCCGCCCAGCTGCCGGCGACATCCGGCGGCGCTTGCTTGAGTGGCTGCTTCGGCGTGGCGCCGGAGTGCCCGTCAGATCCGTTGGCTCGTCGGACTGGCTGCCTGCCAGATCCGCGCCTCGCCCGGATATCACTGCGCTGCGCTGCGCAGCGCACGATCGTCATGCTACGCGATACATCTGTCGATACAAATAGTCGGTGGAGGCTGCGTTCGCTTCGCTTCGCGCCTGCCTCCCTCCGTGCCGTCGGCACTCGCCCCACCAGTGCCAGTGCGAGCGCTGCCTCTTCGGCCGTGTCTGCGCTTCACGTGGCCCATCCTCGCCTCTGCCTAGCTCTTGGCCCGCTCTAGTCGTCCTGCGAGTACTGCTGCGGCTTGCCCTCCATCTCCGCCTGCAGCCCGTTGAGGCGGTCGAGCATGGGGTGCAGGCTGGCCGGCACGGCGCCGCGGAAGCCCGGGTCGGTCGTGTACTCGAGACCGTGCTGGAGGATGTTGCGCGCGCGGGAAGTGTCGCCGGGGGGCGGGGACCCGTAGCATCCGTGTAGCGTTCGGCGCTTGACGGCAAGGTTGTACTTGCCGACGTGCACTGGGGTGTGAGTGGGACATTCTTGGGCGGCCGTGTTGCCACAAACGGCGGCATGGTCTCGCAGTGTTGCACAGACCTCGCGGTGTTGCACAAGCACCGGCTCGCCTCGCCGCCCACTGCGTGGGCCACTCGGCCTGGCGCACTCACAAATATTGTTGTTGTAAAACACCGTCTGGCCCTTCTTCAGCTCGAGGGTCTGCGCGCCCGGCATGTCCCCGCCCTCGAGGTTGGCCTTGCGCTCGGCCGGGGTGCGCACGCGGCGGTGGGACGCGGGCACGGCACTCAGACACGCGTCGTCGTACAGCGCCGCGTTCCACTGGATGCCGTAGTGCTTGATCTTGAGCGCCTCGGCCTCCTCCTCGGGCGAGGCGGTCGCCTTGACGTCGTCGCGGTGCCACGAGAGCGCGTAGTCCTTCTCGAGGGGGTTGACGAGGATGTTGAAGAGCTCTGGGGGAGGTTAGACGGAACGGACAGCACATACCAGCGCCTGCCCACACTCGCACCCACCAAACTGCATGTCCTTGCGCTCAACCCCCATCAACGCCGCGCTCACGTCCAGCAGGTCGTCGCTGCCGTACCACTCAGCAAAAATCGGCTTGCCGAGATCAGGGTGCATGATGTTCTGCACGCCCCACACGTCGTCGCCCTCGGTCCACGGCGGGAACTGCTTGCCGACCATGCGCACCTGGCCCCACGAGCGGTCGCGCGCCTTGTCCGTCACCTCGTCAGCTGCGGCGCACAACGGCGCGTAAAGCTCGTCGGGGATCAGGCCGTCGACGACAACGAACCCGTCCGTGTGGTACTGGCTGTCAGCTGCCGCCAGCGCAGGCACCGCACCCACCTTGTCGACAATGTCGGCCAGCTGCGTCTGCGTGAATGGCATGGTGTGTGTGCGTGTTGAGCGGGGGGGTCGCATGACTGCTGTGCCGCCGCTTTGTTATATTCTGAGCGTGGTGTCGGTCGGGACATGAACCCACTGCCTGGCCCACTGGCGGAACCCACAATCGCGCTAGTGGTGCTTCAAACGGCGACTTTGCCGACGACGACGCGCCGGCAGCCATGACGACGTGCACTAAATACAATGCCACTGCCGTAACGCCAATGCATCCACCCCACACCGCGCACCGCAGCACATCGTCGACTCGCCTCGCGTGCACCACATGTATCCCGGTCTGCAGCACTGCGCCGTACTCGCCGAACGCCCACGCACATACGCACGCACCGCCACACCCCCTCAGCTCAATGGTATACAGAATGCATGAACCCCGCAAGTCTAGTCGCCTCAGACACACACCCCACACTACTTGCCAGCCTTTGCCTCCTTGCGCTTGCGCTTGGCAATCTCCTTTCGGCGCGTCTCGAGCTTCTCCGCCTGCGCATGTCAGCAGCCACTCGTCGGAGACACCCGATGCAGCCGCCCTCGGCCACATCGGCGACTCTACTCACCTCGGCAGCACGCTCCGCGTTCGAGTACTTCATCTTCTCGTAGAGCTTGGCCTTCTTGTTGGACATCATGATCTTGCGCAGGTCCTCGTCGGGCCGGCCGTTGGCCTTGGCCTGGGCCTTGGCCGCAGCGCCGTGCAGCTTGGTGGCCTCCTTGAGCTGCGCCTTGAAGGCAGCGTGCGATGTGCCGTTGGCCTCGGCCTCGAGCTCGGCCGCGTGCAGGAGCGACGCGTCAGTCGGGTTCTTGGCCGATGCCAGCAGTGCGGGAGGGAACTCGGGGGCGGCCTCGTCGCCCGCCTCCTCGTCGTCGTCCGACTCGTCCTCCTCCTCCTCCTCCTCGTCCTCCTCCGCCTCCTCGGCAGCGCCCTCCTCGCCACCTTCCGTTGTGGCGCCAATGCCGAGCCAGGGGCGGTCAGCCTCACCCTCGCCGTCCCAAGGACTCAAGTGAGGGGGAAGGAGCTGACCAGGGGCGTACTCGGCCGTAGCGAGCACCTTTCCGCGGTTGACGCAGTCGGCGACCCACTGGGGCTGCACCCAGGTCCATTTCCTGCCGGCCTCCATCTCTCGCCTCCTCTCGTCGGTCATCGGCCTGTCGATCAGAACGTGCGTGATGCTGTCGGCGCCGGGCGCGTTCTCCAAAGAAGGGGCAGTGAGCGACGTGACGACCTTGCCGCCCATCGCACGGATAACAAACTCCCATGTCCTTGACGAAGTCTCGCGCGACAGGTAGAAGGTGTAGGGGGCGAAGAGGAGCTGAGAACGCGAAGTCGTCGGTGCCGACGAGGCCACCAATGACGTGTAGGTGGGGAGGGGTGCGGCGGGGCCGACATCCTCAACCTCGGCATCCTTGGATGGCCGCTCAACAAAGTCCTCCTCCTGCTCCTCAGCCTCGACCTCCTGCTCCATCTCGACATCCTCGTCCTCGACGATGACACCACGCGCGGCCAGGCCCTGGATAGCGCGCTTGACGGCCTTCTTGGACACACCCGTCGCCGAGGCACCGGTCGCCTTGTTCTCAACGAGCCTGAAGGCGCCCACAGTCTCGCCGGCGGCGTCCTGCGCAACGTCGAGGGGTGGGGGGTAGACGAGGTTCTCCTCAGTGTAGAGCTTGAAGAGAACAAAGCCGATGAGGGTGCGGTAGAGCTCGAGGAAGGTCAAGAGAATGCGGAAGTCGACGTCGTGGGGAACGTGCTGCTGGAACTCGTAGCCCTCGAGCCAGCGGACCTTGATCAGGTCACCGCCGTGGCCGGGGACCTCGGCCTCGTAGTAGACACCCTTGACACCGAGGAACACCTTGCGGAGCGAGTGCGTGCGGATAGCCCACACCTTCCACTCGTTGATCAGGCGGCTGCACTCGGCGATAACCTCGGTCGGGACGAGCGTCTTGCCGGGGATAGGGTTGGTCGGCAGGGTCGAGAACAGGTGGACGAGGTTGAGCGGGTCCTGCAGGTCCTGGAGCGCGAGCGTGAACGTGGGGTAGCGCTCCTTGACGAGGTGGTCGAGGCGGGTGATAGGCTTGCTGGCTTCGAGGTTCTTGGCCAGACCCCACTCGCCACGGCCAACGGCACGCGCAAGCTTCTTGGCAAAGGCCTTGTGCTCGCGGAACTTGACGAGGAGCGGCTCGTGGAGGAGGTACTGGATGTCCTTATAGTAGTAGAACGAGGCGGGGGCCGACGAGCCCTTGTTGGCGCGCTTCTTGTGCAGAGGGTCACGGGGGTAGATGCCTGCAGTGGTGAGCTTGTCATCTCAAGACGCTGCCTCACCCTTGAGGATACACAGGCGACGGAAGTCGGAGAGCGAGATCTGGAGCTTGGTGACCGCGCGGCTACGCGTGATGTAGTTCTTGGCCGCTCCGGACTCTCCCTTCTTCTTGATCTTGGCCATTTTTTGAGTGCTTGCGATGGGGTTGAACGACTTAGTTGCCGTTTGTTGCCTTGATCGAGTGCTCGCTGCAACAACTTTGTGAGCAGCAGTCCAAAACGTCCAGTGGAGGTGAAACTTTTTGATGCCGCGCTCCCACGTGGTCGTCCTCCACTTTTGGCCACCAGTAATGTCCAAAGTCGGCAGACTGGTGCATGTTGACAAGTTGCCGGCACTCTTGGACGCACCACATCGCACGCATCCATGGCCAAGAAGTGTCCCGTCTGTGGGTCACGCAAGTGGCGCAAGGATGGCATCACCGGCAGCGTGGTGTGCGAGGACGGGCACGTCCTGCAGGTGGGTGTCGTAGAGTACATCAAACACTGACGCTGTTCCAGGACGTCCGGTCCGAGAACCTCGTTGCCGAGCCATCGGGATACGCAATGCAGAAGCGGCGGATGAAGACGGGCCCGCGAGTGAATAAGCGCAAGATGGAGGGCAAGCGCGACAAGAACTGTGAGGCACATGCGTGTGGCGTCGCTGACGATCGCCAGACGTGCACGGCGTCGAGGCCGAGTCGCTTCGGATACAGGGTCTGCAGCTGCTCCTCCGTCACCAGGTGGCGGCGCTGCGGCAGCTGTGGGCGCTGCCCGAGGTCTTTGAGGTGAGTGCATGCGCGGTGCGGGTGCTGACGCCAGCTCGTGGTCCGCGATCTGTGGACGTACCAGCTGCTCGTGTCCCCGCTCCCGTCCTTCCGGCCACCGACGAGCCGGCCGGCGTCGCCTGCACCCACGCCCGTGCCAGACAGTGGGCCATCACGGCACTCGGGGGAGCTCAGGCGACGTGTCAGCGATTCGGACTCCGAGTTGGGCTCGGACTCGGACTCCGCCACGTCGAAACACGACGCAGGCGATGGAAGTAGCGACACGGGCTCGAACAAGGACGACGACGAGGGGTCGGACAAAAGCGGCGACGAGGAGGACGAGCCGCTGCGCGAAATCGACATGGACGGACAGCTGTCATCGCCGATGTATCGACGAAGACGACAGCTACGGGTTTCAGATACCCTCACCTGCTTGCTGCTCGGTCTGTGGATCTTGAGGATACCGTTCACACACGCTGGGATCGAGTCGTGAGTTGGTTTACGTATGGCTGCTCTGAGCTGACCCCCGGCGCCAGTCTCATCAATCTAAATCGAATACCTTATATTGAGTTTGGAAAATCGACCCTCATCCCAAAGGAGATGCTCATGCGCATGAACCACGACGTGCGGGTATCGCTGCGGCCGCCACGGTCGCCGACGCCCATAGCGATGTTCGAGCACACCCGTAAATTTGCCGGCATCCTTGTTCACCGCTTTGGGCTGGTTATCCCGGAGATCAACGTGCCACCCGTGGCCTGGGAGATTCTGTCCGCTCTCGGCGGCACAGGTGAGGTGACAGCCGGTTGAATGAGCTGACCTCTCCAGCGGTCACGCAGTCCCAGGTCGTGTCCTTCCTCGAGCTCATCGACGCCAACATGTCTCTCAGCCCGGCAGCCGTTATACGTACCTTGCGGAAACGACGCAACTCGGACCCCGAGCCCATCGTGGTGGACACGCCAGCACACACGTACGACGTCGTCATGCCCGAGCTCAGCATCGCTGCCGCGTGGGTCATTGTCATGAAGCTGGCGTACGGGCTGGATGGACAGGGACGGTGGGTAGAGGTTGTGGCGCTCAACTGACCCGCCAGGTTCGCGCTCATGAAGACCGAGCCGTTGATCGGGCAACCGCGGGGCGAACTCTGGGTCAAGGAGCTGAAGAAGCGGCTTGACGACGGCGCGTTCCAAGGAACCAGGACTGATCTCGAGCGACTGTGAGGTTCTGCATCGCTATTGAATGCTGACGCCTGCAGGTACTTCGACGGCATGGACGACAACGACATCGACCGGTTTCTTGACCGGTGCGAGGACGTCCTGCTCAAGGACCGAGACCACGGCACGCGTGAGTTAGTAGAATACGCTTATGGTTAACTCGGCCAGCTGGCCCCTTTCCCCTCTCCAAACCCCCACGTACGGTGCCACGGCCACCAGTCAACGAATCATGGGACTCGTTTCACTCCGAGGCCGCGCGCAAGATTGTGACCTTGGACGCTGTCCCGTCGCTGGCGGGCATCACCAACGACCTGCCACTGATGCCTGGCGAGAAGCTCAAGTCGTATGACCCGGCCGATGTGACAGGCACGCTGCCGCGAGACTACGAGGTCGTGCTCGACTCTGCTGCGCAGGTGATTGGGGTCGAGCCCGAGGCGCTGGCGCAGGTGGTGCAGGCGTACGAGCGCAAGATGGACCACAAGCGCCCGCGCCGCGAGTTCTTTGACCCGACTGTGCAGCGGCGCGTCGTGTCTGCTGGGCTGCGTGAGAGTCGGAGCTTTGGATAGCGCGTTGTGTGTTCAAATCAGGCGTCTTTCATTGCATGCATCGAAAGGGCACGGCGCAGCAGCCTGGACGTGTCTGACCCTAATCTATGCTTTGACGTGTGTGTTTCGCCTTAATGGGATTAAGCTTTTACGAGATATGATTCTGATGGTCACCGAGGGCCGAGGGATGATGGCTTTACAAGGTTTAACTGCGGTTCTATTATTGATCGGCACGGCCGTCGGCGTCAGTCAGCGACAGGCTGACAGCTCAGGATGCAATGCAGGATGCGAGCTGGCTTGCTGGATGGCTGTCTCAGCCAGTAGTATGATGCAGCAAGCAGCAGCCACCAGCAGCTACCAAAGCACTACCCCGACCCATAGTTTTGAGGCAACTGTCGACCCTGGCGCCATTGTCCAACGCCTGGACCCGGCCGCGCGGTACCTGGTTGACCTTCCCTGAGGCGTGCCTGCACGTCTTGTGTGTGATTTGGCCCCGTCGGTCGCATGTTGGCGGCTACAATCTACGCGTTGTTTGGTGCTTCTGCTGCAGCACATCGACGCCACGTCAGGGAAGCAGGCGTCCATCCACTCATCTAGGTCTGGGGTGTCGCTGCGCGATGCCGTCAGCGACCGCTTCCAACAAACCGGGGGTGTGGAAGGGTGGGCGCAGGCAGGCAGACAGGCTGAGTGTGCGGCACGTCTGCCGACAGACTGTACTTGCTTGTATTCCTACATGCTGGCGGCGGGTGCTATTCGTCTGCGTAGAACAAAGTTTACAGCCCGCCTAGACAAGTGCAGGGGCTGCGGGCTGTGGTCGGTGGGCAGTGAGCGCGCGGGTGCGTGTCAGCGCGCGTCGTCGAGTATGACGCCAAAGCTGCTGCTGATGCGATCTGCTACTCGCTGTTCTGCTGCCCCTTGCCCCTTCCCCTCCCTCCCCTCCCCCTGGCACGTTTGCCTGAGACGCATTTTTTTTTTCTTGATTCGCAAGCATGCAGCGTTTTGGATCATGGCCGGCGCGAGCGGGCGCGCCCCCCTCCTTTACCCCTGGCCTGGCACGCACCGCACCGCATTCATTGCACACTGCCACTGTAGTGATGGCCGCTTTCTACGGCGCCTCTCCCCGCCCGCGCCGAGCCTAGTCTACAGTAGTAAGACACCACACGATGCACAACAGCATTGCGATGCGCCAAGACTTGCCTCTGATGGCGTAGTCCACTCGGTAGTGCTCGTGCAGATCACTGCTAGCATGCATGCAGCCTGGTTCCCACTAACGAGTATGCTGTTGCCTCCCTCGCTCTAGTCAGGTCAAGTCAGCCAGCAACAGCCAACAGCCAGCCGAAACGCCTCTGGCCTTTGTGCACACCCCTTGTTCCCTTCTGCCGCCCCCGCACCAATCTGCCCAAGTTTGCATACCTCCCCCTGCCGACCCTCCCTCCGCCTCCGCGCCCCCGGCCTGCCCCCCGTTTCCTAAACCTTTGGAGTTTCCCTATCTGCTTCTGTTTGCTGCTGCCTGCCTGGGCGTGTCTGTCTCCAACATCAATTGTCTCGCTCGCTCTGCTCAGAGCACACCAACACACACACACACACACACAACACCCACGTCTCTCTCTCAATCTCAAACAATCTCGTCCATTCGCTCGCTCCGTCACCGCCTGCTCTACATTCAACCCGGTCGGCCCACTCCCAAACATCGGCCCCTCCGTCGAGCTGCTACATCCGCACAGCAGCCCACTCCACCACCTTGGCGCAAACTCCAAACGTCTAACCCGGCCGCGTCCCGTACCCCGCCCGCAAGCCCAACTTGCGACAAGGGGGCGTCCTGCATCTCCACTGCCGCCGCCTCGAGCCCTGCATCCTCCGCCAAAGTGTGCGCCGCTGCGCCTCTTGCTTGATTGCTTGCTGCTTGCTTGTGCTTGCTTGGTGTTGATCACATCGGACACCTCCAACGTACGTGCATTTGTTCTGTCGCGACAACGCCGAGCCAGTCTTGTTGCTAACCTCCTTCTTACCCATGCCCCCCCGCCTTCCTCGACGCCATTGCCTATCAATTGCGCACACCCACATCCCTCACCCTCTCCGTCATCCTCACCGCGACGACCGCGACGCCTCCTCGGTAACGCCAACGCCATCACCAACGCCACCTGTGGCCGGGTCACGATCGCGCCTCGCGCCGGCCCTTCCTGCGCCCTCTTCCGCTGCCAACTGATCCGCCGTCGACCGCGTTCCAACACTGATACGCGACACACGCCTGTTGTTTATCACGTCCATCGCACTCGCACACGCTCGCTCATCAACCCCCGCGCGTCCATCACGAACACATGGCGTTCGACGCATCAACCCCTCCCTTGCGCTCGGCCCCCATCTCCTCCTCCTCCCTCGTGCCCCCGCCGCTGCTCTCGGATCGATCGGCGCCCGGCGCAAACTCGTCGCACTCGCTCTCCACAACTCTTGTCGTCACTCCTGTATCCACTCCTCCGTCCAAATACTCGTACCCTCGGTACCCCGGGATCGCCTCCACCAGTCCTCCGTCGGCGTTTGCCAGCAAGAGGAACAGCAAGTCCAACCTCCCCATCGCCTCCGTCTACGAGAGCGAGGAGCAGCGCTTCGACCTCTTGAAAACTCTCAACGTCCCCAAAGCCGACCCCAAGGCCGAGCTTGACTGGGAAGTCATTGATTACGCGGACGCGCCCTACCCACCCGAGGTCAAGCGTTCGCGTAGTGCTCGACCTAGGATCAACAAGATGTCCATGGCCGAGCCACCGCGTCCCCCGCCCAAGAAGTCGGGCGGCAGCTTTCTTCGCCGTCTGACTCAGTCAAGCCAGCATGGCCAGGACAAGCGCGCCCCCGAGCCAGACACCCGGCGCGCTGCTCCTCCTCAGCTGCCCCCTCTATCGGGCCCCGACTCGCGCCCCATCTCGCTCAATCTTAACAGCATTGTGCCCCAGGTGACCCCGGGCAACCCCGTGGTGCGTCCTCAGCCGAATGGGATCGACGCTCCCAATGGCGTAGGCGACGTGCACGCTCGGGGCTTGAGTCCAACGGGTCCCGCGCCTCCTCCCAAGCAGTACGGTGGCATGCCGTCGCCAGCACGCTACTCCGCACGACCTCCTCTCAACTCTCTCCCTCCTGGCGCCGCGGCGCCCGAGCACGGCGCTATCTCTCCTAGCCAGCAGAGGCCTGCAGGTTTCAAGGTTCAAGGGCGCCCCGACCGCACAGGTGAGAGATTCTTCCGATTGCCATGGAAGACTGCTAATTTCTGCAGAAGGATTGCCAGTCCCAATGAACACCCGCGCCCCGAATGGCTCGGCTCGCCCGGCGCAGCACCCGGCGCAGTACCCCCAGCTGCGATCGCCGCCTGGACTCCAGCAGCAGCGCGCGTTGCCCAACGGCCATGGAACTTACGCCCAAGATCACATGCAGATCAACCCAAAGCTGCACGCGCCGATCACCGCTGCGCTCGCCTCGCCTCCTTTGCCGTCCCCTGAAGGGGTGACATACAACAACTTTCCCTCAATGCAGCAGCCGCAGCAGCAGCACTACTCGAGACCTCCACTGCTTGATGGCCCATCAGCGCCTCAGACGCCGCCCGCGCGACCTCCCCCTCAGGCCGCACCGCGGCCGCCACCTCACGACGCTGCACGACCTCCTCATCAAGGTCCCCCGCGTCCCCCTCCCCATGACGCACCACGATCTCCCCCCAATGATGCGTTCTACTCTGCCCGTCCCCCAACCGGTTCGCCGGCAGGGCCACCTCGCCCTCCACCAGGAGCCATGTGGCAGGGTCCCCCCAATCCCAATAACATTACACCTCCAGTGGCTAACCGTCGTGGTAGCTACCAAGGAGGTCCCATGGCGATGCCTCAGCCACATGTTGGCACTCCGCCTTCCAAGCCTCTACCCCCGCAGCAGCCGGGAGTGCGTCCGGCGCCTCCCCCTCCCACCGCCAATGGTTACCCCGTTGGTGCCATGCAGGGTCTGAGCGTTCACGACTCGCCGAGATCACCGAACGACGCTCGCCAGGCAGGGCCTTCCCAACAGCAGCGACTGGTCTCTCCTCCCACCCGAACCACCTCGGTTCGCCACACCGCTGGTGCCCGTCCTCCACCTCCCCATCACCTTGCGAATGGTATGCCTAACGCCCGTCCTCTTCCTCAGGCTGCCCCAGGCCCGCAGTCCCCACCAGCCGTGCCGGCTCCTCCTATCAGGTCGCCCGTGACATCACCCCCCGCATTGAGCCCTCTCCAGTACCCTGCGGCAAAGACTGCCGCTTCGCCTCCCGTGTCAGGCGCAGCCTTGCAAGCGGTGGCAGCTGCTCCAGCTCCTCAGCAGCAGAGCCCCCCCCACGAGCAAAGCCCCACTCGGCCTCGGATTGTGATTCCCCGACAGCCCAACGACATTGTGCAGCCAGTTCCAATCCAACATTCAGTTACTCCGGTGGCACAAGCGGCTAACGCCATCTCGCCCGATCAGACACCCCGTCAGGCGCCAGGCCCTCTGCCGACGCAGACGACACCACGCGCATCGCCCGCTCCTCCGGCAGCTGCCGTGCAGCGAGACCTCAAGTCGCCCGTTGAACTGATCGCTGCACGCTCGCCCACACCACCGTCGTCACTTGGGCGGCGTACCCCGGAGCCCAAGCAGGTCGGAGGCTACACCGGCCTGGGTAATGGCCTGCCATCGGCGATGTCAGGGTCGCAACTGCCCCCCAGAGTTCACTCTGCAGCTGCCCAGGCCCGCAGAATTGCCTCTTCGCCTTTGGCTAGCCCGGCCGTCTCCAACCCTTCGAGCCCCATCCATGGCATCAACGGTATCGCTGCTGGCCAGGCCAGATCGGCTTCGGCTCATGCTCGTATCAGGTCGATGTCGCCAAACGACTCGGGCGACAGTGCGGAGTCTGCGGCCGCGCCGTCAAAGGTGAACAGCGTGCGCAATTCCGTCTTGGACCGCCCCAGACCGCGCGTCAAGCACCATGACCGGAGTCTCACAGCCCTATTGGTTCACCCGCACATCACAGCCTCTCTCCTGCCGTACATCAACATCAACACGTTCCTCAACGTGTTGGGCTCGGACGAGACGCTTCGCAAGTATATCAGCGGAGAAATGGTCGGCCGCTGGGTGATGCGCGAGTGGGGAGTAACGGTGGAGCGGGAGCGTGGCCGCTCGTGGCCGGGCCTGACGGTCTGGGAGGGCTTCCTCGAGTCGCTGCTGCACGACCCAGCAGTCTACAGCACGTACCCGCAGCAGTACCACAACCTCCTGCGACACCTCAGTCTCTCGCACACTCTTATCGTCTTGTTTCTGAGAACTCTGCCTCCTTCGGCCTTCCCCTACTCGCCGCCCTTGCCATTCGATGACGAGCTTCAGCTCCCTGCGCTGCACAAGTCGAGCTCGATGGCGAGCATGCAGGGTGGCCGCTACCCCGGATCTCGGACCACCAGCAATGCGGGCTCGGACGCCGGGCACGGCGGTGGCCACAGCTCTGGCCGGATGCCTCGTAGCGAACGGGTGACCGAGGTCGTCATGCCCGAGCCTCTGTCCTCGACGCCGAAGGAGGTCAAGACGCTTCACGACTCGGCGCCGCCCGTTAACGCTGTGCCAGCCAAGCTCCGTAAGCGCCGTGGATCAGCTGGCTCTATCTCGTCCATCGGCTCTACAGGCTTCTTCGGCCGGAAGCGCTCAGCGAGCGCTTCGTCTGCACAGAATGTCGCCTTGTCATCACCAGCGGCGTCTGCGCAGCCCGCAGTGCCAGTGCCCCAGGGCAAGGCTGCGTTCCCTCCTGTTAGCTACCCGACTGCCAAGCGCTACGAGTTCCGTCGCTACGGTGACCAGCCCATCAGCCCATCTCCGAGCGCGCCGAACAGCAGACCTGGCTCGATCATGTCGGCGCAAACGAGCCCATCGGTTATTCGTGGTTCGACGCGTAACGGACGGCCTCAGCATGGCTCCATCAGCCAGGGCATGTCGGACCTGGGCCATGGCTCCGACAACCTGCCAGTGCCCCCGCCGATCGGAGGTGGCCGCGCGCACCGCTCGTCTCTCACCAGCAGCGAGGGCCGCTCTTCGCGTGGTGGCGCCAACTCGCCTGTTCACAGACGCTACGAGTCACCCACGGGTTCTTCGCGTGATCTGTCGAGCCAGATGAGCCACCGACCTGAGCCTGCCTTTGACCGCCCTCCTCCGTTCATGCCTGGCCGTGCTCCGATCTTGCGCGTCTTTGTGCCTGTTTCGGACCGCGTGCCCCGCTGGCCGTCGTCTGAGGGCGCTGCCGCGTCGTGGCGCGAGCTGGAGAAGTGCGGTGCCGACAAGCGCATGAAGCTCGGCGACCTTGTGGTCAACACTGCGCTCCACAAGCCGACCAACACTGAGCATGTGCTTGTGTACGTTCCGTTCGTGGCGCACAAGCTGGTGCCACTCGAGTACGTGCACTCGCCTACGGGTCACCTGCCGAGGTATCTCGATGCGTTCGCGGTATCGCCGGTGTACTACGATCCGTTCCTGCCTGCGCCGCAGATTCTCTACCTCGACTTTGCCCCGTACGCGCAGCAGGCTATGAACAGCCTCCGCCTGGCTTACGACCGCCGCGACGTCACGGTGTCTTCAGGTGCTCGCCTCAGTGCCAAGCGCTACCTGCATGTTGCGGGTCTCGAGATCCAGCAGGGCGACCGCGTCGCGCCCGACTGGCACGGCATGGTGACTCTCGAGGCCGAGGGCACTGCCGAAGGCAAGGCCGAGATGGAGGCCCGGTTCGGCCACGGCGACCCGACTCGTGCTGTCATGGGCCCTTGGGAGGTTGTGCGTGAGCGCTCTCTCCTGGGCTCTCTGTGGCTGCGACTGGTTCGCGAGCCGCGCGGAAACTAGAATTGGACATTTCTTGCATCATCTCATACACCTGCACACCATCAAAAGTCTGCAAAAGACTCCAATCACGATCTCCTCTCTCACACACACTCTCTCCATAGTTCCGGCGTTGAACTAGATTCCAACGATACAAGATCAGAACAGCACTCTGCAAGATCAATTGCATGCATTGGTGGCGTGGGTCTATGGAGCTAGGGTAAATGCGAGGTGGGGTTGTTTGGGTGTGTGAGGCGAGAACGGAGGTCCATCCGACTACTGAGTCTTGCCCTTGCGCTTCTTGGGGGCGGCAGTGGCGGCCTTGGGCTTGGGGGCGGTAGCCGAGACGTACGTGCTGACGTCGGAGCTGAGGGAGGCGTACGCCGAGATGGCCCAGGATGCGTAGTTTGCGACGACAAAGCCGACAACAGACCCGACCATGGGCGTGAGGGGGTAAGACTGGGGTGTGTGTGAGCGAACAGCCTCTGCCTCTGGCACGCGCCAACGCACCTGCCACGGACGGTCCCAGTCGAGCGCGAGAGGGATGGCGCCGACCCACGCGCCGACGAGCGTGCCCGCGAGGCCGAAGGTGAGGGCGCGCTCGGCGGCGTTCTCGGGCGCCCACTGGCACACGATGCGGGTGAGGCGGTGGCGGGCGGCGATGCCGTCGTCGTGGATGGAGGGCACGCCGAGCGTGTACACTATCGGCGTGGCGGCGAGCAGGGCGATATGGAGCGCGAGCAGCGCCGTGTCGAGCCACTTGTCGAGCAGCGGTGCGCCGAGGAGCACAAGGAAGAGGTGGAAGAGCGCCGCGGAGCCGATCGTCGTGGCGACGGTTTCCTGGATGCGCTGGGGGGGGGGGGGGGGGGGGGCCGCGGGGCCGGGCCGGCCACCCCCGCCCCCCACCACAACAACCCCCCCCCCCCCCCCCACCCCCGCGCGGCCGGGCGCCGCCCCCGCCGCGG